>PVIC010048514.1:0-13456 GCA_004025085.1 Thryonomys swinderianus | reverse complement strand
CCTAGGCAAGCTTCAAACTCAGCAATCCTCCTGTGTCTGCCTCCCGAGTGCTGGGATTATAGGTGTGAGCCACCATGCCCGGCACTGGGGTATGTGGTATTGATTGCTGGTGGGCGTGAGACTCCATGCCCAGCATTGTATGTGGTCACTGGGGATCGAACTCAGGACCTTGTGCTTGCGAGGCAGGCGCCAGAACCACTGAGCTAACCCTCTGGCCCAGATTGGTTTTTGAATGAGGTGCTTTGTGCTTATTATCACTTACTGTTTCTTCAAACTGAAGTTATGGGATAATGACTCATTATGGGAAGTACCTATCTCATGTTCTCTTTTCCAACTGAAATAATGAAATCATCAAAAAAAAATTACTCAGATCTAGCTATAGAAAGACAAAAATTGATCATCTGTATTTAAATCATGTTTAAATCTATTCTGAAGAGATCAGACAAAGACATAGCCCTAAAAATGGGTTTTTGAACTAGACACTAGCAGAAGAATGACAGTATTACCAGAGATCAAATACCAGAAGAGGAGAGAAGATCATAGTCGATTTTGCAACTAACAATTATTGTGGAGATAATAGTGAAAATTTACTAGGCAGATTATCAGCCTCTGTGTGAATTGTTTTTTTTTTTTATTTCATGTAATTTTTTAAAAATTCTATTATGTTTTTATTTTTATTTTTTTTACAGATAAAGAATGTAGGCCCTCAACAGATAATCTTACCCAGTGTCACATAGCTTATAAAAGACAAGAGTTGGACTTAAACTGAGGGTGGCCCCTCACTTGGAGTCCCCACGGTCCTAGTAGTGCCCTGGTAAAGCTATATGCCTCTTCTACAGATGAGAGTGAAGTCAAAGCAACCTCCTCTCTAGCAGAGGCACTGGACCAGAATAGAACCGCCCACCACCCTAAGCAACACTTCCCAGGGCTTTAATGACAGGATTTGCAGATTGACAAGGCGAAATCTTTGCTCTAAATCCATTATCACTGTGACACCCTTTTAAGCTTCATCAGCAAGGGAAGGAAAGTAAAATACATGATTTGATACAGTATCCTAAATGCAGTTTCTGGAGAGTCTCTGCCAGTTGACTCACTCCAGCACATAGCAGTTTTAGACTGCAAAGCTAAAGTGAAACGGAGGTGCACTGTGGTTGTAGTAGTGTACATTCCTCTTCCTTACTAGTTGCTGGATCTAGGACAATCAGTGAATAATTTCTCTTTGGCTTTATAATTGATAAGACTCTGTACCACAACTCTGAAGAATCAGGCTTTCCAACAGGCTTTTGCTCTAGACCTATTTTCTCTCAACTTTGACCTTTTTAACAATTTTGTTTTTACTTGATCCTCTAGCACCCACAGCCTATCACTGTTATTGAAGTAACATCCCATTAGAGATGTTCGCTAAGATTTATCAACATAATTGCTCAAAAGAATACACCAGTTAAGTAATAAATGGCCTCACAGGGAGAATTCTACCCAAGAAACACAACCCAAAGTAGAAAAAAAAAACATAGAGAATAACTATTAAATAAATAGATCATAGATATGTAAATACCATATCTTTTCTCTGGTATGAGAACCTATAGATGTAAATTAGTTCTAGAATGTATGATATATTTTATAAAATAGGAAATATTTGAAGGGAATGTGGTAGGGGGATGTAATGAGGGGAAAGAATAAATATGATTTGGAAGAAAAAAGGAATAGCATGTATATAAGGGGTGGGAGGTTGTGGGTGGGTAGTAATATGGGTAAAAATGAAAATCAACATGTCATATACTGGTACAGATTCCCCAATGTTCAGTGTGATTGTGAACTGTATATAAAATGTACCAATAAAGAATTCAATTAAGGGCTTGAGATTTAGCTCAGTGGTTCTGGTGCCTGCCTCGCAAGCACAAGGTCCTGAGTTCGATCCCGGTAACCACATAGAATGCTGGGCATGGTGACTCACACCCACCAGCAATCAATACCACATACCACAGTGCCAGGCATGGTGGCTCATGCCTGTAATCCCAGCACTCGGGAGGCAGAGGCAGGAGGATTGCTGAGTTCGAGGCTTACCTGGGCTACATAGTGAGCTCAGGGCCAATCTAAACTATAAAGCGAGACCCTGTCTCAAAAAAAAAAAAAAAAAAAAAGAATTCAATTAAAAAAATCAACCTTACTACTGAACTAGATCTCTCATAGACATTTATATATGATCATACATACGCTATATTTGATCATGTATATGATAAATATATGTATGTATTTATATTTTCTTAGTGAAAAAACATGGACACAATGAACTAACAGAGAAGTGAAATTTCATATTTAAAAAACTGTTAATTCAGGCAAGTCTAGACATTTTCGCATTGTAACAGTTTTGAAATATGATGTCTCTTCAGTGGTGGCTTTTGTGAATGTGTCACAAAACATTATTAATATCTAATGGCCCCTTAAAAAGTGTGAGAGAAGGAGTCGTTTGGGCATAGGTCCTCTTGGCTTTTGACCCACGCCTTTGCCTTCGCCTTTGCCATGCACGGTATGGCCCACTGGGGTCTGGTCCACCATTGCTCACCTTGCTTGCCTGAGACTTGACTTTCCTGCAGCCCGGCCAGTCTCCTTGTCTTAGCGGAGCCATTACGCTCCACCCCAGTCCTCTGCCAGGGCTGCTTTTCTCTGGAGAATCCTGCGCCTCACGCGTGTCTACTTCAGGCCTCTATGATATTTCTTATTTACATTCTCCCTGTCACCTTATCTAAACTGGTTACATCCTAACATTTCCTATCCACCTTTCAATACCAGTTTCCTCTGTACCTTTTATTACCAGCTGATAGTTCATATTTTGTTTAGTTTATCACCCTGCAAAGAATATAAGCTCTGGTAGAAGCACAATTTTTTTGTCTGTCGTCTTCGTTACTGAGTGTATAGGTCTTAGAAGAATACCGAGTACAGACAAGGCATTTAATATGTGCTAGATATATGAATAGATTTATATGTATACAACAGTATACATTCACATCCCAAATACCAAAAAAAAAAAAAAATTCAAAGGAGTCCATGTGTAGATGTTGGTGGGTAAGGTGGACTGGTGCAAATAACATGCTAAGCTTGTTGAGCTGAGCATTTGAAAATAGTACTCAAGCCTCTTGAGATACAGATCTGCCTGTGACTTTTTAAGTGAAATTGCACATTAATTTCCTGGGCTTTCAGGTTGTACTACATAATATGAATGCTACAGTATGTCAGTTAATTGAGCTTTTGGTTAAAAACCATTGAGTAATTGAGGGTTGTGATAAGGAGACCAAGTGAGTGAAACTGTGTCTTTCAGCATAAATATCACCAGAGATGGCCGTGGTGGTGAGAGTGCTGGCAAAACAAAGATGCCATGTGGCTTAGTTTTCCTTTCTGTCCATGTGCAAGCCAATGATGGGGATGCCTGAGTGCCTGGCCTTAAGCCAGTGTTCTTGGTTGTTTAACAAGTGCACATGTAAATACTGATGAGTGTAAAGAAATGTTATCTTAAGCTGATATTATATTGTGTCCTGTACAAGATCAGTGACTTTACTTCAGGCTGTGTAGTTCAATTTGTCTGTCTCTGTGACCCATTTCAGCTTACAGAAGAGATTGGGAAACTTGAAGATAAAGTCGAATGTGCCAATAATGCCCTGAAGGCAGACTGGGAAAGATGGAAACTAAATATGCAGAATGATATCAAGTCAGCCTTTACAGACATGGCGGAGGAGAACATTCACTATTATGAACAGGTACTTGATGATATTTTATATTGCTTTACTTTTAAAAGGTGATCCTCCCTTCTACTTTCTACCTGCCCTAGGCTGAGAGAGTCAAGTTAAACAACAATTCAAAAGCCTCTTGGATGGCTCAGTTCCAGTGGAATGAGCAGTTACCATTTTGTTCTTTTTTTGGAAAGAGTTGAATTCCTCAAAAACACTTGGTAATGACTCATCCGTGATTGACCTGTCTTCCCTTTTCTGTCTCTTTCCTGTTTGTAAAGCGTTTGCAGATGTAGGGAAGGAGCAGAGGTTTGAATAGACAAGAAATCAGTTCACTGCCTGTATCTGTACCTTGTATTCTTGCTCTCCTGGCTTCTGCTGCTCTTCAGCGAGCAACGCCAAAGGCAACACTACTGTATTAGCAAAGGAGTAGCAACGTATTGTGGGGGGAGGCAGTTCAGAAAGGGGCCTGATCATTTCACTTTTTTAAGGATTGCTTTTCATTTTACAGCTGTTCCTCAAAGAAGTCACCTTCCTAGAGGAGTTTAGTGTTCTAATACTATCACTTTCTCTGCCCTGCGCATTCTAAATATACCTTTCTAGAAAAATGTTTTAAATATCCTTATTTAATCTTATCTGTGGTTGAATTAAGAAATAATAAAATTGATACATTAAAGAGTTGTGCTTGAGAGTCTACAATGCAAATTGAAATTTTGAAAGATTCTCTGATACTGGTATTTTTGTTCAACAAGAGTTAATTAAGCACTTCTAATCACTAGACACTGACTGGGATCCTGAAAGAGACCCCAATATATAAGAGAAACACAATCCCTTTCTCACATAGTTATAATCAACAAGTGAGCCAGTTAATTAAAACAAGAGATCGTAATACAGCAGGATAAATTCTGCTATAGAAAGATGCTGTGACATCGGACCTAATGTTAAGGACATGAGGATGTCTTGGACAGTGTTCAGGCTCACACCTTAATGCCCAAAAAGAGGTCGCCAGATAAATATCTGAGAAAAGGAGTTCCAGGCAAAGAAACATAGAGACAGAAGCAGAAAAGGGACAGAATATGTTCGAGAAACTGATGCTCCTTTGTGGAGAGAGGATGAGTGGAGGTCGTGCTGAGGTGACGTGTTAGGCAGATGATGGCACCATAAATCTCATCTCTCACCAGTCATTCTGGAGATGGGAGCCATGGAGAGGGTTCACCAGGGAAGAGAGAAGGTCAGCCTGTGGTGTAGGAGGATGGTACGGGCTGTGTGTGTGGCAGCGTGGGGGCACAGGAGTGATCCTCGCTTGGAGAGGTTCTGTGCTGGTGGATGATAGATTAGTTAAAAGCTTCCAGTAATGTTTTTCAGCCTGTAAATGGAAATGGAGGATCATTTGAAGTCTCTTTAGTTCTACTTATGTGTTAACTTGCCTATTAAATTTAAGTCTCTAAAAACAGTGTATCATAAATCTGAGATTTTGAATGATATAAAAATAATTTTTAATAAAATATATTCATCAACCTAAACCTATTACCACTTAACTGTTTAAATCCACAGTAGTAAATACTTCTCCTATACACGTTTACACTTCTGGATTATAATAACAGTTGAGATAATTTTTAAGAAAATGCTTTGAAATTAGAATATGGTATAGATTAGACATAATTATAGTTGTAAATATTATTATATTGTTACATGACAAATACAGGTAACATACTTTTCTTTAGATGAGAATATGCCAAATTTTTAAAATTTGAATTTTTTAGTTTTATGAGGCAATATCCGTAATAATTCCATCAAATTCCAATTAAAATCTTTGAGGCTTCACTATACTTACTATATAAATATGCATATTTGTGATTCTCCTAAAGTGCATTCAATTTATATAAAACACTGTTTTCTTAGAAGTGAATGTGCACCACTCTACCATATTGCAAATCTTTTTTTTTTTTTTTTTTTTTTAACAGGGTCTCGCTTTGTAGTTCAGGCTGGCCCTGAGCTCACTATGTAGCCCAGGCAAGCCTCAAACTCAGCAATCCTCCTGCCTCTGCCTCCTGAGTGCTGGAATTATAGGCATGAGCCACCACGCCTAGCTGCAAATCTTTTTTTAAACCACACTTTGTATAAGTGTGTTATATTAACTCTTTTTCCCAAGTGAATTATATTTCTAGACGTTACTAAAAATTGAGAGAATAAGTGATCTTTTAAGCATAACTTCCCAAGATCTCTAAGCTCTAGTTACTTAGGCATGATTGTGCCTGTGTGTTTTCTTGAGTGAAAGAAATTGAACCTATCAGCACATTAATATATAAGGCAAAATCAGGAAACGAGAGCACTTAAATAACCAGGGACTTTAATTAGCAGACAATAATTTGCAGGTATGTCATTATTATACAATATCTCTGATATACAGACACATGGAATGCTCCAATCCTGCCATTCCCTGTTTAATTCTACTCTAGAGCTGGGAACGAGGCACAAGCCTTTAATTGCAGCACTTGAGAGGCTGAGGCAGGACGATTTTTGAGTTCAAGGCCAGCTTGGACTACATTATGAGTTTGAGGCCAGCTTGAACTGTATTGCAAGATCCTGTCTCAGAAACCTAAAATAACAACAACAACCACAATAATAATTTAATCATATTCTAATGGGAATATATTCTTTTTTCTTCAACATGTGCATAAATATGCAAAGGGATTAGTATATAAACATTTGCTTTTGGATTTACTTTTATGAAGTGATATGGTCACCGCTTATTATAGTGACAAAGGCAAATCAAATTATAAATGTGAGAGATGATTCTGTATCAAATTACAGTCATATTGAAATGTATTTGCACCCATAAATTGATTTGAAGATTGACTCTAAAAACAAATATCTGCAACTGAACTTTTAATAGGTACAGTCACTCCTGGTCAGTACTGTATGACTAATAAATGAGGGTAAAATGATTAAGCCATTTAAAAAGCAAGAATACAACATTTTGAAACCAAAAATTAATTGTACAGGGTGACTAATTTCAGTGTCATCTTAGGTCATTGAGCAATAGGGATTCTGCTGAGAAATGTGTCCTTTTGTGATTTCATCACTGCAAATGTTACATAGTGTATTTTTACACACTAAAATGACTCCCGCCTCAGGAGGCTTGATCCCCTGTGGGATCACTGTCATCGGTGTGGCTGTCAGTAACTAAAACGTTATAGCATGTAACTCAGTGTGTAACTTAACAGTGTCACCCACATAACCAAAGAACTGGGTTCCCTGCTATGGGAAAGACATACTGAAACAATGAAAAGTGGCAGTTGGTTAAAGGGCATGACTGTCTTTAATTGTTCCCTGTATGAGAAAGATTTTATTTTTATTGCTTTGGTACTGGTTATGCTGATGACTAGAAGGCGTCAGAGGAAGAGATCATTGGCAGAGAGATGAATTAGAAGAGGTTGTTCTTGGGAAAGCATAATTTTAGCATCATTGAGTCCACTGGACTATCTCTAAGTCCCTTTGCAGATGGACTGTGAGGGCTTATTGGGATTTGCTGGTAGGAAGTGCGGCCGGTGAGGTTCAGAGAGCAGACAAGGTCAGGTGCGATCGGGGTGGGGTTGCTGTAGACTCCAGCTGCTTAGGAATGGCTTTAGATTAGCTTTAGATTTGGCACTAATTATAACAAAGAATGGTTGGTATTTGGAGAGATGGATATAAGAAATGAGAAACTTCCCACTCAATTCTGTGGCATCACCTTTGTTATCAAAAAAATGATAAACTGCCCCGGTGGACTTTACATCTTACTTGAAGGGCTTTTGATCCTCTTAATGTCTTTTTTTTTTTCTTTGTCTCTGATATATCAAGGACAGCTTGTGGTAATAAAGAGTTGGCAATTCCCAGGAGAGCTTTTGAAGTTATGGTGAAGGGGAAAGCTGCGTTCTAGCCCTCTGCAGGTTCGGAGTGTACACATGTTGAGTCACTTTTGGGGGACCCTCGGTGACAAGTCCTACCCTGTGTGTCACAACAGACATCTCACTGCTGTCTCTGCAGAGAGGCCTCGGTTTCAGTCATGGGAAAGTGTTAATGCTATCTTTCACCCAGTGAAGCAGTTGCTTTATTAAGTGAATGTAATGAAAGCATATAGTTTATTCCTTTGATAGTTTCTTTTACAATTAGTAGTAGATATATGGAAGTCCTTGTTTTATTTATTCTGTTCATAAAATTCAAGCTTATTGAAAATAAACAATAGCAACAAACCTAAGTTATTTGATATGTATAAAACCATTCATTTGAGATTCAGCTATTATCATAGCCATGGGTTAAGCTGACATCCAAATCAGTAATCTCTTGCATTAGGAGATTAAAGTTTATTAGGGAAGAATAACCACAGTATGTACTTGATTAGTATAGATTTATAGCGTGTTCATTTTTTTAAATGGAAGAATATTTAAACATTACATTTCCTTGAAGTATACTGGACAATCCTAATGTTTTATCTTTAGTGCATAACACAGATTCTGTATCTATATAAACATTTCAGAAACAGGAAAACAGGGATACTGTAGTGATACAAATTTTCTGAAAGATAAAAGAAGAAAAATTATTTTAAGGGCCACTGCTCTAGTCAATGAACAATACTGTGAATGCTTTTCTAATATACAAGTTGACTTATTTATGAGGCATCCAAAAATTGCAGAAACTTTAGAAAAGTAGATCTCAGAGGCCACTATAAAATAAGCAATGGATGGGTGCTGAGTATCTAAGAAGGTCCTTCGAGTATTTTTCTTTTTACCTACGAATTTATTCCTAATTATGTTGGGAAAATGGTGAATTCTAGTGAAAACATCGTTTCTTCTCATTGTTACCCCATATACATTAGAACACCTTGCAGCTTTCGTGACTGTTTACTAGAAAATACCTTAGCCCAAGTTAAAATAGCTACCAAATATTCTGACTGTAAGAGCTCCATCTATTTTAATCATGAAAGTAAACCAGCTACCTGAGGAAGATTCTGATGAGAAAATTCCTTCTTTTAAAAGTGAGAATCAGAAAAGTTATTAACTTTGCTGATATCAGCAATAAGGGGAAGAGGCCCCTGTAGAGGTAATTCTGACTAGCAAAGAGCTGGGACCCTAACGTGCCATTAGCCTAGGAAAAAATTGGCATTTCACGTAAATGTGAAGGAAGGAGATCTTAGCCCTTTTCCATCCTATTTCCCAGAATTTGGTGAAGTGGCAAAAAAGAAATTATGGAGAGGCTGGTTATACTTTCAGATTCACAGACTGTAAAAGACAGCGTGACTTGAGAGGAGCAAAGAGCCCTGAAGAATGGAGAGTGAGGCAGGTGGAGACCCAGATGCGAGGACACCTGCGGACAGAGGAAGTGGGGGGGCGGGGGCGTTCCCAGAGGGGCGGGCCGTGGGGAAGCAAGCGCGGACGGCCCTCCGGCAGTTCTCTTGGTGGGGAGAGTGAGGTTCTGTGGACAAAGGAAAACGAAGGTCTAACAGGCTGTACTGAAAACGGGAACTTCCTCAGAGCATCGGCCCTGCCTTATTCCTTCCCTCTTTCTCCTTCAGTGCGCATATAAGTGGAAAGGGATAGCAAACACAAAAAGGTAACTAAAATCCCGTGCTCTTGAAGAGATAAATTACATTCCACACAGAGGGAAGGCTGGGTATGTAGTTTTCCTAAGGAATGGGGCAAAAACCCTTCCTTTCCCCGCTGCGAAGTAGGGACCCTCGGAGTCCCAGTGGAAGCCCTCCGCCCCACTCACTCCCGGAGGGGAGGTTGGCAGATCGCCGCTGTGCAGCAACTTTGTTTCCTGGACACCAGGTTTCGCTCCAGTAAGGTGAGGACGCTGAGGCAGCGACACCGTGTCCGAAGGAGGGAACCTCCTCCGTAGTGTTAACACGCGCTGTTCACAGTGGCCTAACGCTGACCTGCTCTCTGTGAACAGCTTATTTGGAGAGAAAAAGATGGAAGTGGTCGAGAAGTTATATACAAAAAGAGCAACTGGATGCGGTTGTGAACCTGAAGAGTAACAGGTAGTGTTGGAGTTCTTTGAAATCTTAGGACAGCCGGTGCACCGGTGCATGCTGTCATCCCAGCACTGGGAGGTCGGGGCAGGAGGATTGCTGTGAGTTCGAGGCCAGCCTGAGCTACACAGTGAATTCAAGACCAGCCTGATCTGCACAGCCAGGCCTTGGCACAAACACAGATAAACAAAATCTTAGGGCAGACATAATATATGATTTATGTTGAATTACAAGATTTGGCTAAATGTGCTGGCTATCTCTTTGGCCAAGCCTGAGTAAAGGGTATTTTGTTTTAGTAAGAGGCACTTTCCTTATCATACTGACGAAGTTGGCTGTGGCTGGAAGAATTGAGAGTTTGCCAAGACAAGGACTTCTGATTCCATATTGTGGCGCTTCTCTTTTTACACCCTTCCTAAGAGTTACTCACACCTGCCCTAAAATTCAGATGCTAAAGAGTCCTTTGGAGACAAAACAGCATTTTAGGTACTGTGTGAAGAATGTCTGAAAACTACATTATACACCCCAGGATTGAAGAGATTCTGAACATTATGTGCAGATGAGATTTATTATAAGAAAACATAACCCGCCTGAGAGGCTAAGAGGCTTAGACATTGGCTCAGCCTATCCATTTTTATACTAGTTAAATTTTCCAATCTATTACCTCCTTGTGCCCACAATATTTACTCTCCTGTCCATGGAAAGTACTACTAGAATCCAGAATTTCTGGTTTAGGAAATCGAGGCTGTGTCACACCACTCCTGTATGAACCGTTCAGCCAGTTTAGGCATTGGTCATCTTCATCCAAAGTGAAATACCAACTTTTAATTGTTTCAGACCCATTAACTGGCACCGTATTGCATACCTAGGAGCTTTCACCTTTTTCTCTTAAAGAAATCATTTAATGATTAATATTATCAACTATGTTATGGAATTGTTTTGATGAGCAATCAGCTCCTCTTTCAAATGAAATCCAGAGATTAATAGAGCAGGAGAAGGGAAAGAGATGGAATAACTTTGTGAGATCTTAGGACCATAAGACTACTCTTATAGCCACGCATGATGGCTCACACCTGTAATCCCAGCATCCGGGAGGCAGAAGCAGGAGGACTGCCACAAATTCAAGTCCAGCCTAAATCACATGGTGAGTTCAAGGCCAGGTTGAACTATAGACTGAGATTAAAAAAAAAAAATGTCACACTCATTGCCCAGAGGATAGGATTCACTACTGATTATGGATCAAAACCATCAGTGGATGAATTTTTGTATTAAAACCTTTTGAACTGCTTTTGAAGGTTGTCTATTATGATTGACTAGGGGGAGTGATGGAAAAGGTGGAAATAAACTACTATAGGTACCAGGAAATTTTCAGTTCAGCAGGCTGTTACCAGGAAGTTTGGGTAAGTAAAAGGAAAGAATTCTAAGCTAAACTTCAGAAAAAATTTGTAGTTAAGATTAGATGATGATTTATTCTAAATTAGGTATTCAAAAGTCATAGGGTATAGTTTTATGCTCCTACATAATGATACCTCTTATAAGTGTTTAGTGTTTTTATTGTGGGTTTCTCCTTCTTAAAGATATCGACTACAGTATTCTCTCTAAATGTCCATATATTCTATAATTTAACTATTTCTGTCCAAAGAAGGTTAATAAATAAAATAGTTATGCCATAGCATAATCTCTACCTCTGTATACTCTTTGGACTAGTTGTACTTTTGTGAAGTTAATTGGGGATTTGAATAGAGGAAGATTAGAAAAGGAAGAAATGACTTAAAATATAGACACAATATGTATCATCTTGAATAAAGAAGATGAGATTTTCAGTGAAAAAACATTAGAATTAGATATCATAGTGCCTCTAGTTAATTGACATGTCTGAATCGTGTCCTCTCTATTCACTTGTGCTAATCCTTTTTTTTTTTTTTTTTTTTTTTTTTTTTTGAGACAGGGTTTCGCTTTGTAGTCCAGGCTGGCCCTGAGCTCACTATGTAGCCCAGGCAACCCTCGAACTCAGCAATCCTCCTGTCTCTGCCTCCCGAGTGCTGGGATTACAGGCGTGAGCCACTACACCCGGCACTGTGGTATGTGGTATTGATCGCTGGTGGACGTGATCACTACGCCCAGCATTGTATGTGGTTACCGCGATCAAACTCAGGACCTTGGGCTTGGGAGGCAGGGGTCAGAACCATTGAGCTAAATCTCTGAACCTTGCTTGTGCTAATCTTTCAAACAAAGTTATCAATGCATGACCTTTACTCCCACCATAAACTCCTCACAAGTATTTACGGGGTTAAGATTAGAACACATGGCAAATGCTTTAAACTAATACGTTCAAGCATCATAGAGTAGTGCCTTAATAAATATGCTGGTAATCCAAAGGGAAGCATGTTCTTTGTAGTTTGTTGTACTTTCAGTAAATGGCTGAACAAAAACACAAGCTTGATATTTGAAATGTCTGTTAGTATACAAAAAACATCAGGTAATTATCTTGTAATAAAAAGGTATAGAAGAAATGAGTTGAGAAGATAGGAATTCAAATCTAGGCATTTGTATTAATTGTTCCTATGTAGATTTGTGAGACATTATACCTTTTGCAGCCCAGTGTATCCATGTACAAAACTGAGAGTAATAGACTAATTTACACCTAAGGTCTCTTTCATCTTCAACAGATCTAAATTCAGACATCTGCAGACTCCTAAGACAGAAAATAAATAAACGGACCACAAGATGGCGTCTGCAGCTAATGAGTTCTATGCGGTCTCTCTTCCAGTCCTTCAAGAATTTGTAGCATTTATAATTACATACTTACCACATGCTTGTGAGATATGTAGAAGCAATTTTAGAAAAATAATATGCAAATTGTGTCCTTTTAAAGCTATATAAATTTCTAAAATTATAAATTGACAGATGATTTCTCAGAAGCTGAATTTAGACTTTTTCTAAAAATGAAATTCAATGAATACTTCTGAGCTATTCCTAAATAATAAGTTACTTTTCTCTGGCAACAACGTCACTAATTTCTTTCTGGGCTGATTATATTACAGAATTTGAAAATATGCAACTATGGAAAGTTTTCTTTTGTGTTTCAGATCTTAAGTGTAGGTGACAAGCGGTTACTAAACTGTCACACACCCCATTGCCCTCATTTTAAGTGAGACTGTAAGTTTTGTGGGTGTTAAATAATTTTGCAGTGATTTGACCTAGTGAAAAAATATTTACAAATTTGAGCTTCAGTGTTTCCTCACGTGAAGACAACATCTGTGCTTAAGTTCATTCGAGACAACGTTGAAATACTTGTGCTACTCAGTTCCATTTCCTGTTGTTAGTTTATTGAGAGAGACACAATTATTTTGGTACTCTCTAAGACATACAGAAGAAGCACAATAATTTTTGTCTTAAAAAAGAATTTCTGGTTTTTTACCAGAAACATATGATAATGTTTAGTTTTTGTCTTGCATTGTTTTGTTTTCAGTACTGGGAATTAAATTCAGGGTTCTCGTACCAGGTAGGTGAATATTATACCACTGAACTAAATCCTCAGTCTTTTTTATTTTTTCATTTTGAGATGCAGTCTTGCTAAGTTGCCCAGGCTACCCTTGAATTTGTGAGTCTCCTTCCTTAGTCTCCTACGCAGCCGGGAGTACAGGTATATACCATTACATTCCATAGCTTCTGCCATGTTTCATAATCATTGTTACTGTTTTAGGCAAATTTCTAGAAATTT
>PVIC010048512.1:0-13489 GCA_004025085.1 Thryonomys swinderianus | reverse complement strand
TTTTTTTTTTTTTTTTTTTTTTTGTGGTACTGGGGACTCAAACTCTGGCCCTTGTGCTTCCAAAATAGGTGTGGTAACACTTGAGCTAAATCCCCAGTCCCCTGTAAACCATTTTTGAGGTGAATATTTTTCACTATGTTGGAAAGATTTATTGTAGTCACAGTTTATTACAAGCTTCTGAATCAACCTTAGTGGCAAAATTTTTACATGAAGTTTCAAAATGCTTGTTTTCTCTTTTCTTGCATTTTTGTCAATTGCATGAATTTATCTTTTAACAAGTTATGTTAATAGATATTTTATTTTGCACTTTCTTGGCCATTATAAATTATTTTTTGTTATCATTTTATTGTCTTCTAATACTTAAAGGACTTTTGTGTTGTTATCCATAAGCAAAATGGTATGTATGTATGTATGTATGTATGTATGTATGTATGTATGTATTTAGTGGCACTGGGGATCAAACTCTTGCCCTTGTTCTTGCAAGGTAGGTGCAAAGCCACTGAGCTAAGTTCCCACCTTAGATAGTGTTAATTAATACTCTTCTGTAGAAATATATGAGTCACATAGGTAATTTAAACTTTTTCAGTAGCCACATTTGAGATGTATGTGAGATTAATTTTAAAAATGTATTTAAACTTATCCAGTAGAGCCAAATACCATTTCAATATGTTATCACTATAAAAGTGTTAGGGCAATAATTTAGGGTTTTTTTGTAATAAGTTCTCAAATTTAAATGTATTTTATACTTTTATACAATCTTAATTCAGAGGAAGCAGATTGTGATATTCATATAGTGTACTGTGAGATTACATTAGTGTTGTACTAGACTCAGAAATTTAATTTTGAAGCTTATTTTAAACTATGTTACAGATTTCTTTGGATTTTCAATTTTCCATTAAAGTTGGACTTTAGGAGATGGTAGCCAAAGAACACAACACCTTCGTAACAGTGAATGAATACATTCAAGAAATCTATTGTACAATACTATTGATTTTACTTAATAATATAATTAACATTTGCAGAATGTTAAAAGTGGATATAAAGCACTCATAATAAACATGTTAATTAGCTAGTTTTAGTCATTCAACATACATACCTTAAAACATGTTTATGGTAAATACATAATTTTATCTTCAAAAAAATTTTTTTTTGAGACAGGCTCTCACTTTGTAGGTCAGGCTGGCCCTAAATGCACTATGTAGCCCAGGCAAACTTCAAACTCATGTCAATCCTCATGCCTCTGCCTCCTGAGTGCTGGGATTGCAGGCATGCACAATCATTCAGTCTGTCAAAAATTTTTTGAAGTAAAATTTAATGGGATTCACCTTTAAAACTATGGCTTAGAAAAAGGTTTTATGACTAAGTTTTGAAATTATTGGTGTATTAAAATTTTTCATCATAGTCAATTTTTAAAATTTCAATTTATTTTAAATACTATGCTTTTGAAATTTCATTTTTATTAGTATTTGCAATTTTTTCACATATTTTAATATTTTCTGAACATTTATGCCTCTCATGCATTTATGCATTTTCTACTTACTACTTGATTGGCATTATCAGTATTGCTTTTATTTAGCTTAACTGTAAGATAATATTGAATATATTTCTAAATTCTTTCATTTCTCTCCACTCAGTGTTCTTAATGGTTGGGCTGTAGGTATAAGGGAGAAAACTTAGTTTAATGCTTCAGAATATAGTTGTACTGAGAGCTCACTGGGTAGTATTTTCAGCCTTTTTTGACATGTACAAATAGTTTACTCTTTTTCACTGAGAATGTGACATGCGTGTGTGCTTGACACTAAATGAAATATAGTGAGTGAAGAAAATTTTGGACACAAGGTTTTGAAGCTCCTAAGGCTAACCTCAGAGAGATTTGCCAGTGATAAATACACTAGTGTTAATATCTTTTGTGAAGATATTAACAAAGGAAAGCAGGTTGAAAGGAAGAGCCAAATTATACCTATAAGCATGTAATTAAGAACCCATTACACATTCTATCAGTATAAGTATAAATAGACACATTTCCCTTAGTAAAAGAACAATGACTGTTTAGATTGAGTCACATATAAAATCTGTTTACATTATTTTTAGTCAGCATTTTCAACCTTTGGGGTATTTTATGGAAATATTTAAAATGATTCATAAAGATTTATTATGTACAATGATATTTATGAAAAACCATTTTTAGTAGCAAAGAATGAAAGAACTCAAATATTCAAATGTAGGAATGAAAAAATTGGATATGTATTTTTAGGGTAGTTAGGTAATAAAATAATATTTTAATACAATTCTTAACTAATCGCATAATAAGTACCTGAAACTTGACATGCATTGAATCAACATGATTATCATAACTCTAGCATGTAGGTCTTACTCTTTTTTTTTTTTTTTTGAGACAGGGTCTTGCTTTGTAGTTCAGGCTGGCTCTGAGCTCACTATGTAGCCTAGGCAAGCTTCGAACTCAGCAATCCTCCTGTCTCTGCCTCCCAAGTGCTGGGATTACAGGCGTGAGCCACCACACCCGGCACTGTGGTATGTGGTATTGATTGTTGGTGGGCGTGAGTCTCCACGCCCAGCATTGAATGTGATTATTGGGGATCGAACTCAGAAACTTGCACTTGCTGGGTAGGCACCAGAACCACTGAGCTAACCCTCCAGCCCAAGGTCTTACTCTTTTATAGGTGAAGAAACTGAATTTTAAAACTGTAAAATGAGTAATTAATTCCCAGGAAGTTTTGGTGAGATGGAATCTAGGATTTATACTATTAAAGCAAGAAATATAATTATACACTTGATCTTAGCCAAAAGGCTGAGAAGCGATAGAAATATAATTGTATATTGGAGATGAATTTATTTCAAGCCACTGAGCATAATTTAGGTCACACTGCAATAGTGCAGTAAACTTGCACACATACAGAAGGTGAATGAGCTGTCTTTACAAATTCCAGTGAACCCTGGAAAACATAATAGAAAAACTAACATTTATCTTAAGGATTCATGCTTTAAGTTTGGAGAAAAATGGAAAAAATTGAAGTTAAACCAGATCCATTTCAATAAGCATTATTTATGACCATTTTCTGTCATTCACTTTCTGTTAATTAAATATCTCCAGAAATTTAAGTATATCTGTGATTTTGCAGTACTTATATATATCAGTGTGGCCTTCTCATCTAGTCCTCAGTTCATGCAAACAGCTAGCTAAATTTTGTTAACACACTCAGTTTGGGTTGAGCATTTTTGTTAGTATTGGGGACAGAAATGTAAAATATTTATGCAAAATATTCATAAATACTTCAAGTCTATAAATATGAGCAGAGTATATTCCAACTTATATGATTCTGTAAGGGAGGAAAGCCAGGTGAATGGGTATTATTTTTCCCAAAGACATTGTGTTAAATAATATTCTCCTTCATAGATACAATTCTAGTTTTGTGATCTCATGTATTGTTTTCTTGATGTCAATAAATGTTTGTATTTTATTCCTGTAATCATGGAATTATGCTTTTCTAAGCAAAAAAAAAAATGATTCCTGCTATTTTGCACATCTGTGATAGCATCATGATAATAACATCTATAAGTATGCCTAAGACTAAGGGATACTTTTATAATTTTAAATCAGTATATCTTTTAGTAGTAGTAATTAAGTTCAATTTGTAGCTGGTCATGGTGGCATCAGCACTCTGGGAGGCTCAGGCAAGAGAACTGCAAATTCTGGGCAATTTAGTGATCACTGACCTTGTCCCAAAAGGAAAAATAAAATCACCTGGATATTAGTTTCCTTCCAAGGCTCTGGGTTTAATCTGTAGCACTGATATATAGGATCCTGTACTGTTTTGTGAAAATGATAATGTATTATCAAGGCATATAATAGTTTTAACTGTGAGAGTTAACCCTTTTCCATTGCAACTGAGGTAGATAAGAAAGACCTTTCTGAATTTTGTTTTTTTGCTAATACTGTGTATTTCTTGCAGTTTGCTCAACTAGCAACACACTCTTCTCAAATTGAATGACATAAAATGGAAGAGAGTTGTGATGTACATGTCCTATTGTTTTGATATCCATCATGAGTTAATTTGTGATACTTTTTTTTTCCCTGAAGATTCCTAAGTGATCTGTGTTAGGGAAAGTGGGATTTACTGACAGGTTATGCATTAGTGGGGCGAATAGAGAGATAGGTTGCAAGTGCCAGGAAGATGCAAGCAACAAAGTAGAGCACTCTGAGTAGCAGATGTACAAAGAGGAAGGCAATCTAGTTTTATTCCTATTATGAACCTTCGTATATTGCAATTACATTCCTGTCTTTCCACCTAGTTGTGAACTTTTCCATATCTGTGAAGTCTTACTCATCTCTATCTATAGATCTCCTAGTGGAGTTCCTTACACATAGCTAAGGTTCGGTAAACATTTATTGAATCAATAAGAGAAAACTGGAGCCCAGTAGTTTAGGTTTATAGCAAGGAAGGAAAAGAAAGTGCTTAAAGACAAATGCTATAAATTCCTTTTTTCTTTCTTTTTTTCCTGCCTCAGCTAAATTTGTCTTCTTCCAAGCGTGACCCTTTGATGTAGTCATGGAAGACATGATGAGTTGCAAAACATCTTTCTGCAGTTCAGTAAACCTTTGGATTTGGGCTTCCTTTTTTTTTTTTTTTTTGTTCAGTTTTGTGCATGTATGAAGGAAAGAAAAAAAAAGAGTATCTTATATTTGCTTCATTCCTTTTACCTTGGTTTCCATTCCTTTCATTATTCAGAGATGAACTTTCCATGTATTCTCACATAGACACTATGTTTTACTTCTGTTCTACATTAAAATACAAAATATTTCTTGAACTGAAGGACCTGTTTATAATTGCAAAATAATTTTTTAAGATCATTTTCATGGAAAGTTTTTCTAAATTTTTGGCAAGATATATTTGGCTCTAACTGATCACATTTATCTGTTTTGATATCAAATATCTCCATAGTATTGATACATTTTAAAGAATTTGTAGGATGTTCACTTATATACAGTTCATGCGATTTATTTACTTTTCCTCCTCCTTCTTGTCAGCTGTTATTTTTCAAATGTTAACAAGAAGGCCAAAAGCTCTGTGTGTGTTTTGTGTGTGTGTGTGTGTGTGTGTGTGTTTTCATGCTCATGTGTATGTGTGTGGATCTATGTGTGAAAGAGGAGCAGACAAAGTGAGGAGTCAGTGCATTTGAACCAATAGACCTCTCAAGGAAGAGGCATTATAATAAAAATTTGGTCTTCAATTCTTCAATTAATTAACTCATAATTAATTAATTTTTGGTTTGCTGAGGCAGGGTCTCCTAATATAATTCAGGCTAAACTTAAACTCACTGTGTAGCCCAGACTGGTTTTCAATTTATGTTGATCTTCCTATCTCAGCCTCCTGAGTGCTGGCTCAATGTGTGTGCGATAATGCCCCGCCAGTTCTTCAATTTTAAATTAATATATTTTAAATAGTGTGCTAGAATGTACTTGAATTTTGATAGAAATTTAGAGTGCTTGAGTTTATTTTTTATAGTAATTGGGCAGTGCATTAGAATTTGTCTAATTTTTGAATAACCTAAAATATTTTATGAATCAAAAATGTAAATCATTTTATCTACGGAATTATAAATATGTTTGAAAGCCCAACAATATATATCAGCTGTCCATATTATAAACTTGGAGTGGACATTATTGTTAATAAACTACTTGTAAAGACATGAAAATTTATTAGTCTACTTTATGTCAGGTACTTATGCTTCATCTCACACAATGCTCAGAAGATCTCTGCATTATTATAATTAACCCTCGTTTATAGAAAATGAATTAAGGCCTAAGAAAGGGTGGAACAACCAAGAAAATTGAAGTTGTAACTAACAAGTTTCCTCTTGACTTTTCTCTACACTACTGCCTTCCTAACAGAGGTCACTAAAATCTCATTGTCCCTGTAATTGGCCTCTTTACCAATTGTTTTGCTGTTTTCAATCCATTCTGCACCAGAAAAATGTTGCATTGGATCATGTTTTTCTTCAGTGGCTTCCCATTTCACTGAGAGTAAAATTCTGTAATGTCTGTCTCTCTACTTTAACCTCACCTCAATCCATTCTTCTCTTAGCTCACTGCATTCCAGCCACACCCATGTCCTTTTTATTTCTAGACATTATGTGTACTTTCCTTCTTTGAAGACTTCATCATGACATTCTACACCCTGCTACTTTGGATATCCTTCAAGTCTCAACTATAGTTACAACTCTTGAAATTGTGACCACTTCTCTTGCCCATATCTCTGTTAATTACACCAAAGGATTATATTAATTTACAGTGAACTGTTTTCACTCTTTACTACCCATTCCTCACCTTCTCCTTTAACTAATCTAAGGTTTTTATAAGGCCAGACAATGTCCAATACCATAAGCACTGAGTAAATATTTGTTGGGTGAATGAATGTAGCATTTGTGATTACTACTGTAGTAATGGTCTTGTATTAATTATAGTCACATAATTTATCTTCTTGGCAATGCATATTCCTTAATGCTTTGCTATTTATATTGTTTAGGAAATCTTGAAATATGAGAAATATTGACATTGCTTTCCTCCAAATTCAACATTATTCCTTCATTAGAAAATATCTTTCTGCCTGGACAAGCAAATATTCTTGTGTCTTTATTTTTTAGGAAACAATTATAAAATCATAGCATTTTGGAAGTAAAGAGTACCTTAGGTCCCAACTATTCCTATGACACAACTAGTATATGACCCACTTGTATAATATCTGTAAATGTTCATTCATGTGTCACTGGAAAAAAAAAAAAACTAAACACCACTTTTCAAGACAGCAGTCTAATCCTAATCTGACAGGCTGATGTTTATATGTAGAGGTTTCAGTGTTAGTACCTTCCAAGTTTCTATTGTGTACTACATTTACACAGCTTTCCTTCACATTAATAAAGAAATTTTCTCAGTTTAACTTGATTCTTCTTTTAAAACTCCAGGTAACATTTCGCCTAAATTGATGGTGTCTTAGTTACTTTTCTTGTCACCAAGACATCCAGGGTTAAAGGAGGAAAGGTTTATTTGGTTCACACTTTGAGATAGGTGTCACCAGTGCAGGGTGGCATGGCAGGGGGTGGGCATCATAGAGGAGAAAGAGCTTATGGGAGGCAGAAAACAGAAGGCAGCAAGCTGTAAGCCACAAGCAACAGCAACAAAAACAATAGTCCTCTTTCTGTCTCCTATATTTTATCTGCACAATTATTAGGAGCTGAAATCTCAAATCCTTCATTTTAGCACTGCCTGTGAATCAATCTCATCATCACCTCCCCCGCAATATTGGGAATTGAGCCTAGGACCTTGCCTTTGCCAGGCATGCACAGCACCACTGAGCTGTATCCCCCTCCCCTAGCACATCCATGATCCAAGCATCGCATTCCCTAGTTCCAGTCATCTCTGAAAATTTCCACCTCAGACTGTATGAAGTTTTGAGGAGACATCTAAATACAAGACAGTACCAAAGCAATACCGAAAAGTTCCTACTACAATTTTAGTTAACTTAATGATCAGAATTGGAATATCTGGATTTTTTATGCAATTTATTTTCATGTGTATTTGTTACTATTTCTCTTTGTACCTATCTTGTTTTCTTAACTGTCACTCTATAGTATACAGTATAATGTTTCAAGTGAAATTCTTAAATGCACTGATCTGTTCTTGGTAGTTCTGAAAACCTCAGTTTTATTGAGTCAGGTGAAATATCATTTCTGACTCTACCTCTTCTAGAAATATTCCTCCTATGTATATTTCATTATTTAAAAATTAATCTCTACAAATTTTGAATGGCAGCAGTATAATTTTATGAAATCAAATGGCAACTAAAAGAAGAGAGAGAGTGATAAATGAAAGGAATATTTTATGTGTGTGATAGTGGAGATTGAGCCCAAGGCTTTTGTCTTGAGCTATTTCTAAGTCACTATGTGCCCAGGCTGGACGTGACTTGCTGTTCTCCTGCCACAACCTCCAAAAGTGCTAGAGAGAGAGAGAAAAAAATTTAAAGCACCACATTAAAAAAAAAATCATTACACTTTGGGGCCGGAGGATTAGCTCAGTGGCTCCAGCGCCTGCCTCGCAAGTGCAAGGTCCTGAGTTCGATCCCCGGTAACCACATACAATGCTGGGTGTGGAGACTCAAGCCCACCAGCAATCAATACCACATACCACAGTGCTGGGCGTGGTGGCTCACACCTGTAATCCCAGCACTCGGGAGGCAGAGGCAGGAGGATTGCTGAGTTCGAGGCTTGTCTGAACTACATAGTGAGCTCAGAGCCAGCCTGAACTACAAAGCAAGACCCTGTCTCAAAAAAAAAAAAAAATCATTACACTTTAAAACTTTGCTAACTTTCAATAAACTGGTTGACAAACATTTCTTTAATGTACACTCTGTTTTCTTACTAGTATGGCAAAATTTCTTATTTTTAATTTTTTTTCCTTTTCCATATTGTCTGTTAGCATTTTCTTTTGAGAATATGCATGCACAAGTTCCCATGTACTTCAACCCTTCATGTATCCTCAGGTTATTACACTCCCATCTTGCATTTCAACAGGGGTGTATATTGTGATAACTTTCAGATCTGTTGATTCAACACATTTTCAGAACTCCTGTATCTCTCCAGACATATTCATACAGATGACCACTCACTGTCTTTAGCTAAACTCCCCAAAGGCAACTTCAAGCTTCACTTGTCTCCAACTATAGTTTTTATCTCCACTCCAAAATGATGTTTCTATTCTTCTCTAAGTGGCATCATAATTCACCATGATAATTTGGAAGAACTTTCAGTTCAAGCCTTTTCCTTTATTTCCCTAAAGCTTCCCCATAGATCTCTATGCTGGGGGTTAAAGGGAGAAAAAAGAAAAAAAGATTATCTTCGTTCAATGAAATGTTTCATCAGCATTAGAGATACTATAGAAGTAACCCTAAAACTATTCCTGATAAGAAATAGGTGAAACACAAAGGAAAACTCTATAACTGTAGCTTCTTTGGGTTATGGCATTGAACATTCTAAAAAATTGCAAATATTAGTATTCCATTTAAGAATTAGTCCTAGAGAGAGAAGATGACCCTCCAGTGTATAGGCAAGTTGATGAAAGAAAATGAACTGAAATTAAACTAACTTATGTAATTTTTTTCTATATCCATGGTACTGGAAACATATAATACAAATAGATTTGGGGGAGAATAGAAGATAAATCAAGGCATAAAAGCATAGTTATGAGTGTAATCAACAATGGATCACATATTTGAACATGGAGTCAACAGAGTACCATCACTCAGTGAAGTTATAGCCATTGTAATGTCTTAGCACACACATTTCTTGTATTTGTGGTCATGTTGGTGTAGGTAGATGTACTAAAATTCCAGACATATAAAAGTGTAGCACATATATTTACAATTGTGTATAGCACAGAATACTTGGCAATGATAATGAATGTTACTGATGTATGTAATCACTGTGCTGCACTTTTAATCATTATTTTAGAGTTTATTCTTTTCACTTATATGAAAAATTATGGTATTATGCTATGGCAAATTATGCTAAGAGCTTCATATGTCTTGTGTATAACTTGTGTTTTCATTTTATCAGGAAGCCACAAGGAGTGATCAACCTGTACCATCTTAGTTTGTGTAATACAATTTATGATGTTCTCACAATGGCAAAAATCATCTAATTAAGCACTTCTTACATCATATCCCTGTCGTTAAAGATCACATGGCTGGAAGGAGGCAGCGTTTAATCCAATAATATCTATAATACAAATTTCTTCTAGTAGAATTTATCTTACATTTAAAAATTTGAGAGTTCTTTTCAAAATGCCCTGCCAATGTAAAATACTTTTCCACCAAGTACAATATGTGGTGTGTTTCCTGTATGTTAATTAACACTGATTATAAATTAATTTTTTCAAGTTTTTCAGGAGAAAATATATATAACTGAATATTTCACATATTCTTTTACACACACACACACACACACACACATATATATATATTATATATATATATATATATATATATATATATATATATATATATATAAATTTTTTTTTTTGAGACAAGGACTCGCTTTGTAGTTCAGACTGGCTCAGAGCTCACTATGTAGCCCAGGCAAGCCTGGAATTCAGAAATCCTCCTGTCTCTGCCTCCTGAGTGCTGGGATTACAGGCATGAACCACCACGCCCAGCACTGTGGTATGTGGTATTGGTTGTTGGTTGGCGTGAGTCTCCATGCCCAGCAGTGTATGTGCTTACCGGGGATCGAACTCAGGACCTTGCACTTGCGAGGCAGGCGCCAGAACCACTGAACCAACCCTCTGGCCCTACATTTATATTTTTTGTAAATTATCTTCATATCCTTATACAATTTTGTTGTTACTATAAGTTTTCCTCTTAAACTGCTGTTTTTCATCTCTATTCTGTTATACTTTTATTATTGTAGTGTTATTCAAATTAATTACAGTCAATAAATATCTATTGAGATTTTTCTGTGAGTCATAGTTTTCCCTGTTATTCAACTAAAATCAAGAAGGTGGTATTATAATGTTTATAGTCCAGTAACTATATAGATATAGAGATAAATATATTGATACAGAAAAGACGTGGTCCAAAATTGAAGTATTCATGAACATTGTCTATTATACTCAAGGTCTTTTTTTTTTGGTTTGGACGTCTTTGTTTTTGTTTTTCATCTGAATTTTTTATCATTAAAATAATGGGTTAAACACATCAAAGTTTCTCGCAAAAGAAGACAAGGTAAAACAAGTTCTTTAATATATTACTCAATACATTTACAAAGTTACTGACACTGTATTAGAGCCAAAGGACTTAAACATTTCAATGTCAACCTTATTGGTTGTTTTAATGACTTCACCTGCTTTTCTGTTATGAAGAAACAACACAGAAGGAGTGGGGATAAATCTAGCTATAGCTCTGTTTGGTTATCTCCTGTGTGATTGGTCTCATATACCCTTTACAACATTGCAGGTAAAAATCATTGCTTATTATTTTAATGCAAGTTTGATTGGAATGTGACTAATTGCATAGGGGAGTTATACAAGAAACATAAAATAGATTTGCTAATTAAGATGAGACATTTGAAATAAAACAGGTATGGCTTGCACCATACAAATAATCATATTGCTTCATTAGTACATGATAGATAAATTATTGTTTGGGGCTGAACTGTCAATAAATATATTCAAGAAAAGTTTGATAAAAATTGGTTTAAGATGGCAGTGTTCATCACTTTAGGCCAAGAAACAAAAATAAAGTGTAATGTATCACAGAAATGTGCAACGAATTATCTATTAAGGACTATGGGAATATAGCATCATTAATACATTTCCACTGTATCTTTCATGTTAGAAAATTTAACATTTTCACTGGGTACTGCTGTATTTGTGTTACCACAAGTTTATGATTTCTTAACAAATATGTGATAAATACCCTGTTACAGAAACCGTGGTAGAATTGGGGGATGTAGTTATGATGAAAGGAAGCATGACTTACAGATCGCTACACTCCAACTGAAATACATATCTATCTAACCTGTCTGTCCATACACATATGCATGCATACATACAAAAAGTACACACATGTATATAGTAAATCATTACAGAATACAATAACATTTACTTTTAGACAATGCCATAAATTGTGGTTAGTTTTGTCTTGGTCTTGGTGAGGCACACCTAGCTCATTTAAATTTTTTTAATGACTTTTTCTAAATTTGATTTTGTTTATGCCTAAGGAATTTTATTTTTTCTCTAGAACTTTCAATTAAAAATTTAAACTGCTGATTTCTATCCATTTAAATCACTAGGACTCATATTTTGTTTAAAATTTATATTTACTTTCTTTTCTTAAAAAAAGTTTGAAATATTCTCAGATGCCTGGAGTTTATGACACCAAGCAAAAATAGTTATTAAATAGTTAGAACCATGAGATCATAGTATTAATTTCATTCTTCCAGAGTGTCATTAATGTTCTTTAAATGGCAGTGGGGCCAAGGTGTTAGGTGTCTTGGCATTTATTAGCTATGACAGTTAACACTACTTAGATTGAAATATATCTAAGATGAAAGCATGATTTGGACTAGACAAACAAAAATGATGGTATTTGTGAAAGTGGAATGACATTGACCAAGCAGAAACAAAAAAGAAAGAGAATTCACCTTAAAAGATTTGGAATTAAAAAAAATTGATTATATTATAAGATCGTTTTTATATAAATGCATTTCACTAGAGGCTTATTAATGCTTCAGTAGCATTAAAGTAAAATAAAAAGACATCAGGGCAGTCTGCTTTAATAGCTTGCTGGCTTGAACCATGATACATAATGTTCTTGTAATAGTTTATGGGTGACTGCAGTAAATTGGTAGCGAATGTTTTCCATTTATTGGCTCTTCATATCTGATATGTTCTTAGAGAACGTTTTGTTCTGAGAATATTATGAAGGTAATTGATCTACTTTAGAAGTTCCTTGACAATTTTAATGTAGTGATAACTTTTCTCCCCTCTAGATAGTTTGATTTCTGTCCTTTGTTGCTGGAGTGAAATTATTGTTAGTTTCAATTTGAGCAGTTTCCGGTCTTATTTCACCATCCATGATTAAATATTTTTTAAGTACTGTCACAAAAGATCTATTTTTTCCCAGTGCTTTGGCTACCATTATCTATTTAGATAGTAGTTTAAATCTTTCCTTACTTTCATAAAAAAAAATCTTAGAATCTTAGATGGATTTTGAACCTTGTTCATTGAAAGTATAATTTGTGATCTCATTCAAGGGTTATATTTTATGCAAAAATAAAATTATGTGCGAAGTGAAATCATGGGATTTTAAACAAAATGAGGGTGAGACTTTTCTGTGGTTTAGCAAACTGAATTATCTAGTATGCAAGCTTTGTCTGTATTTTAGTTCTTTAAGCAGTAAATATACATGCTGTACATGTAGTGAAAATAAGAAGTTGCAGACTTAATAATAGAAATTTAAATAGTCGGGCCAGAGATTTAGCTCAGCGGTTCTGGCATCTGCCTTGCAAGCACAAGGTCCAGAGTTTGATTCCTGGTAACCATATACCACGATGTCAGGCGTGACTCATGTCCACCAGCAATCAGCACCACACACCACAGTGCTGGGGATGGCAGCTCATGCCTGTAATCTCAGCACTTGGGAGACAGAGGCAGGAGGACTGCTGAGTTTGAGGCTTGCCTGGGCTACTTAGTGAGCTCAGGGCTAGCCTGAACTACAGAGTCTCCAAAAAGAAAAAAAGAAGGAAGGAAGGAAGGAAGGGAGGGAGGGAGGGAGGGAGGGAAAAAGAAAGAAAGAAAGAAAGAAAGAAAGAAAGAAAGAAAGAAAGAAAGAAAGAAAGAAAGAAAGAAAGAAAGAAAGAAAGAGAAAAGAAAGAAGGAAAGAGAAAGAAAGAAAGAGAAAGAAAAGAAAAAGAAAGA
>PVIC010048511.1:0-13500 GCA_004025085.1 Thryonomys swinderianus | reverse complement strand
ATTTGAGAGATGCAGATGAAAACCACACTAAGATTTCATCTCACTCCACAAAGAATGGCTGCTATTGCAAAATCAACCAGCAATAAATGCTGGTGAGGCTATGGGGTGAAAGGAACCCTTCTCCACTGCTGGTGGGATTGTAAACTTGTATAGCCATTGTGGAGATCAGTGTGGAGATTCCTCAGAAAACTAGGATTAGAGGTCCCATTTAACCCTGCTATCCCTCTGCTAGGAATATACCAAAGGAATTCAAAGGATCATATTGTAAAGTCATATGTACACCCATGTCATAGCATCTCAGTTTGTGATACCCCAGTTTTGGAAACAACTCAGATGCCCATCAGCTGGAGATTGGATAAAGAAGATGTGTGTTCTTTTTTATAAAATGGAGTATTGCTCTGTCATGAAGAATGACAAGTTTCATTCATTTATGTTCAAATGGATACACCTGGAGTACACACTAATAAGTGAAATAAATAGATCCCAGATATATAAATACCATATCTTTTCTTTCGTATGAGAACCTGTAGATGTAAAGGAGTTCTAGAATGTATGATAGATTGGATAGTAAAATTGGAAATATTCCAAGGGAATGTGGTGGGGGAAAATAATGAGGGAAAAGAGTAAACATGATTTAGAAAGGAAAAGAAATAGTATGTATATAAGGGATGGGGTCTTGTGGGTGGGTAGGCATATGGGTAAAAATAAGAATTAGCTTCTGACATATGCTGGTGCAAATTCCCCAGTGTTGAGTGTGATTGTGAACTGTGTATAAAATGTACCAATATAGTGCCGGGCGTGGTGGCTCACGCCTATAATCCCAGCACTCGGGAGGCAGAGACAGGAAGATTGCTGAGTTCGAGGCTTGCCTGGGCTACATAGTGAGCTCAGGGCCAGCCTGAACTGCAAAGCGAGACCCTGTCTCAAAAAAAAAAAAAAAAAAGTGCCAATATGCCAGAGATTTAGCTCTGTGGTTCTGGCGCCTGCCTCACAAGCACAAGGTCCTGAGTTCAGTCCCAGGTAACCATATACAATGCTGGGTGTAGTGACTCATGCCCACCAGCAATCAATACCACATAGTACAGTGTTAGATTGGTGGCTCACGCCTGTAATCCCTGCACTCAGAGGCAGAGACAGGAGCATTGCTGAGTTCGAGTCTTGCCGGGGCTACATAGTAAACTCAGGGCCAGCCTGAACTACAGTGTGAGACTCTGTGTAAAAACAAAACAAACAAACAAAAATACCAATAAAGAATTCAATTATATATATATATATATATACACATATATATTCAATTATACATATATATATATATATATATATATATATAGTGTATGGTTATTCCCTTATTTGACCTACCTATTATAACCATAATGTAATTTTGATGAGGAAGTACCATTGATTTTATCCATTCTGCTAGTCTTAAATCTGTGTAAGATCTTGTTACACTGCAAAAAAAAAAACAATAAATATACACTGTATGAATTAGTTGAACTGTTAATATCCATTCTTATGGTTAAGAGCATACAAAGCAACATAAGCCAACATGTGCACTAATACAATTTATTTTTCAATGTTATGCAGTGCATAATGATAGTTATTCTGTCTTTTATGTATTGGTCATAAAACATATATGGAGAAGTATTAGTAATAATGTATCAATGACCAATTTTCTCTGAGAAAACAAAACAGGAAAGACAAAAATTCATGTTACATACTGTTGAGCAAATGTTAGCTCTTATTTTGATAAATATGAATGAAAACTTAAAACTTTGTTAGAAAAGATTATTAGTAACAATTGTCATACTTTCCCATGAGGGAAAGTATTCCATTAACAAAATATGAAGAATATGAGAAAAAAATGCAAGAGTGATATAATTTGAGGCTTATGTAAACGTTTTTCCAGTGTATGTGACGTATTTTTTAAACTCAACAATTTCTTTATCTGTTAATTTATTGAAAATTAAATAGAAATATAGGGCATTTTTAAGTGCCTAGAGAATATTATATGACAGATTAATCAGGAATTACATTGTCAATGTTATATTCTTAAACAAAGGAAAAGCTAATTTTACAGTAACAATCTGACTTTTTTCTAAGTTAAAACAAATAAATATTTCACTAAGAATAAATGTTCAATGCTAAATGTTCACTTAAACCTTTCACTGTTACTTTTATACTTATTACCAATCCAACAGTATATAAAATAGGCAGAACAGAGACATTTGCACAATAAATGACTAAAGCCTTTTTAAGTATTATTTGAAGAATTATTTTAATTGGTTGTGTTAGCAATAGAAATATCTTGATAAATAATAACAGTTTTATCAGGAAATATACAAAATATAGTTTTTTCAGTTATGATATAAAAAATATAGCTCAGAAA
This sequence comes from Thryonomys swinderianus, assembly GCA_004025085.1. NCBI lineage: Eukaryota > Metazoa > Chordata > Mammalia > Rodentia > Thryonomyidae > Thryonomys > Thryonomys swinderianus. The sequence goes on along the minus strand of PVIC010048511.1, from coordinate 11,114 downwards.
CAAAAATTCATGAATTGGGCTATTGTAAGACAAATATATACAGCTTTAAATATACTGGGAATGCACAGAATGTCTTGTATTGTAAGCAAAATATAATGAATCTGGCTCAAGCTGCTGTAAATATTGTGACACTCAATTTAATTCGTAACCCAACTAGAAAACAACAGGGATAATTTTCTTTCCTCAGAATTGTTTATATTATGTCAGTAAAAGAATGTGTGATACAGCCCTGCTTTCTAGTTTTTGCTTTTGTTCTTACAAGAGAATTCAATTATAAGGATTCTTGGATTTAAGAATGTAAGAAACTCTGAAATAAAAACAGTGTTATGAGTTTTTGAAGAATACTTCAACAATCTTGCCTTTTGCTGGTGTATTAGCTGCGGTAGAGTACATTCTGGTAAAATTGAAATACAGTGGAAATAATTTATTGTGTTCTACTGTGTTTGTAGAGATAGTTGTACTTTTGCTAGTCTGTAAAAGTAAATGTAAGAGATAATGAGCATCATGGGATGCAGAAGAGGATACAGTCAGAACCCTTGCAGCAAGCCCCATTCCCCATGAATCGGACAGCAAAAGGATTAATAACTAACAAACAGTGAAGCTGAAACTTAGAGAAAAAGGCTGAGCCAGGGCTCAATCCTTGCTACTTTAGGCAGTGGAAGACAAAATACTGTAGCTTGCCACACCTTTATTTGGTACCCAGCCGTCATACCTACAATCCTAGCACACATGAGGCAGGACAGATGCCTGCAGTTATGTAAATGAAAATCCCATAATGCAGGGCAGATGTCCACAATAATCCCTGTAGTTGAGGATCCTGCAGGGCAGGGCAGATATCCACAATTGCATTTGCATTTCCCGACAAAACATGTCAATATAAAATATTTGGATTTAACCAAGAAAATATGTCTGTGTATTATGCTCAGATTTAAAATATCTTGCCTAACTACTGTAGCTTGAGGTCACTGATATGTGAGATGCTTTGACAAAATTTTAAGACCTATTCAAACTACAAAAGCAAAAATGCTTAACACAAATTTTAAGACTGATTTATAACGTTGAATGTGACCATAACGTACCTCTAAAAGGTACCAATAAACTCAATAAATGAAAAAAATAAATAAATAATTTTTTTTGGTCATAAGATAAAAGTATGAGTAAGTTTTGAGGGATATGATGTAACAAATTTTTGTAGCTTGTACTTTTCTCAGTATGGATCACCCATTACATAATTAAACATCAATATATATTGTACAGCACTACATTTGTTTTTGGCTTTATCTTCCACACAAGTTGTGAACTCTTCATATTCAAATCTGCATCTAATTCGCCTATAGATTTCCATACTGAGACTTGATATTTTAATAGCACTGACTGCATATTATAGATGTGATCCAAAGTATCATTTCTCTCCATATCCTATCACCAATAATTGTCTTTCACTTTTTTCTAACTGCCATTCTAGCAGGTATGAAGAAATAGCTTATGTGTGATTTTCATTTGCATTACCCCAGACTAGTGATGTTAAAACTTTTGCATATATTATTTGATCATCTGCTTTATTTCAGAAATGTTTATTGAAGTTCTTTTGCAATTGGATTATTTATTATATTACCATTGCATTATGTTGGCTCTCACTGTTTTGATATTAGTTTTTAATGACATGCATAATTTCCAGTTAACTTCAGCACACTATTATTTGCCTCCTGACTATATATGTTGTTTCCTTGTTGTGCATATAATCTTCACTTAAGTTCATCTAATTTGTCAGTCTTTGTTATCTTATTTTATGTAGGTTTTGGTAGTTTTATATTTTTTCACCTGGAGTCTTTAATCAAGTTTTATCTTATTTTTGTGCATGGTGTGAAAGAAAGGATCTATTTTATATTTGTGGTTGTGTGATTCAGTTTTCACAGGACTCTGTATGCCAAAGTCATTTGTTTTGTTCTCTGCACCTTTGTGAAGTATATTTATATTATTTGCTTTATTAAAATAATATGTAAATATATATACTCTTTGAGTTTAATTTAATGTTTGCTATAAAAGTAAATAATTGCTGCCGGGCGTGGTAGCTCATGCTGGTAATCCCAGCACTCAAGAGGCAGAGACAGGAGGATTGCTGAGTTTGAGGCTTGCCTGGGCTACATAGTGAGCTCAGTGCCAGCCTGAACTACAAAGCGAGAGCCTGTCTCAGAAAAAAAAAAAAAGTAAATAATTACTAAGAATTTTTTAAATGATATTTGCACTGAATATAAATAAATATTTTAATAGGAAAATCATAACCCTTTTAAAAACTGAAAGGTCTTTTAAAAGCTAATCTATGTGAAGTATGTTTTTGGCAGTTTGAACAGTTCTTTCAAATGAATTTCCTCTTTGCAGTTTCTGAGATCAAATACTTCTAATTAAACTATAAGTGTATGTCATTCAGAGATGTACTGAACTACAGATAAACACCTTCAAGTGATGACTACGCAATTTGAGCAACTGTTGTCAATATTTAGTACTGGAATCTCTGCAGTGATTAATTCACATTGCACAGTACAAACTCAAAAATTCAAAATATAATATGACAACTATTTTATTGATTTGAGTTAGATTTGTTTTAAAAATTTATAAAAATATTGGAAGTAGGCCCTTTCATTCAATTAATAAGTTATCAAATTATTAGTTATTGAATTTTATATTCTAGGAAAATGCTGGGATATAAACTCAGAAGATATTATTTAAATACATGTAGAATAATGAATAAGCTCGTGCAATAAAATTATTTCTATTCATGCAAATATAAGTACAAGTGTATGCAATATAATTCTTAAAGTATTGTTTTGATCTGGAACATTTACTCCAGCCTTAGAAGATTCCTAGTGAGATTGGTGGAAAAACTCATAAAGGCTGAATAGAAGTTTGTGGGTTAAAGATGAGTTGAATAATAGCCCAGTCAATAATGACCAGAACGACTTCAGTTATGTCCTGACTTACAAGGTTACTATAAACTATAGGATAACACACTAACAAGGCTTCAAAACCAAAACTGAAGATTTTTTTTGTTTTATTGATAAGGATCAGTGTATGTAATAATTTATGCCTTGCTTAGGGACTTTTTAGTGGTTCTGAATTTAGTATAGATAAATACTGTCCAGTCTGTCTGTTAAAAATTTACCAAAGATTCTCAGTAGCTACATTTACATGTTTTAATGTTTTTAGTATAATTCAGAGGTATAGTCAAGAAATCATATAATTAAAAGATAAGCAAGATGAACCTTTGCAAACCCAAGGTGCTAAGATATTCTTGATTAACAGTTATCTGCAGATCATAAACAGGAGAATGGGTATCTGTCTAAATCATTTATAATATAAAACATGAATGTGAGGTGGAGAGATACTAATTTTCATGCAATGCAAAAAATTTGGTGGGTGTGGAGAATTTGATTGTGGTAATGTACCAGAGCTTGAGAGAACAAATTGATTCTAGAAATTTGAGGAATTTGAAATTTCCAGTTGTCAAATGTAAAGAGGTTAAGAGAAAATCTCATCTGAATCATGTACTTAGCTAGCGATGAAATTAAGCTAGATGAAGCATATGATTAATTTCTGTTTTAAAGTATTGGATAAAGAACAGATTCTAGTGATGTGTTTTAAGATATTCTGTGGTGATGGGGGCATCTTTCTGATCCTAATGTCCCTCAACTGGAATGAGAGCTGGGGTATCAGAAAATGAGGTAGATGGGAGATGGCCAAAAGTGCTAATTATTCTTAGGTGCTGGTTTTTAAAGCCCTCTCCAAGAAGTGAGTTCAAGTGAGGACACGGGACATTAAACACTTCCCAAGTACTATTGAGTACATGCAAACAGAGATACTGATAAAGCATTTGCTATGCAAAGAAGGTGGAATTGTTCTTGTTATCTTGATGCAGTACCAGAGTCTCTGTCCCCAGGCAAGTAGGCTTCTTTGTAGACCACTTTTGGCTATGCTCATGGAATTCCAGGGAGTTCTTGGCCACTGGCAGGAGCTGACCTCGCACAGTGTAGAAGAAAAAAAAAAAAAATAGGTTAGTTTTCTAGCTCAGTGGTTGACTGCTATATGTTAGATTTGAGTTCCACCACTGACCACATGCACAAAAACTTCACATTAACAGAACTATATCTAGCAAAACTCTATATTGGTTGTGTAGGTCATGTATCAATCATGACTTGGAAAAAAGTCTAAATGAAAACTTTTTTTCTTTCACAACTCTACAGCTTATACAAGATACAGTAACAAGTAGAGCTGTCATTATTCCCTAAAGTAATGTCTCCTATGCTACGTCTTCCTATGTTTTTTCTTGCACTGTAGACCAACCTGCTCTACATTATTCTCAGAGTGATTTTGAGTCAATAGTCTTATCAAATATTAATGCCAGATAAAGACAACACCTAAGACAGTTAAATAATCATCCTTACAAAATAGATAAGTGGCTTCAAAAGACAAAATATCTCGAAAAGAAACTGAGCATAAGGATTTAGTATGGGTATTTTGTATTCCACATAAGAAGTATATAAAATGTGGGTGAACTGCTGAAAATAATACATGTATTATAGTCTCAAGAAAGAGGACAGGGCTAATATATTGTTTTGAAAAAGTTATTTATAGTGGATAAAAGTATAACCACACGTGATAATTTTGTGAGGGAAACTATCAATGAAGACTACGTTATTAGAGAACGATGGATACAAGTAATGGTTGGGACAGTTTGTGAGTGTGGCATATGACCTTGTATGTTGTACCTTTCATCCTTTATTTCACTTTACATTTTGATGATCAAGGGTGAGACAAGGATTTGAAAATAGATACCTAATTTGTGGAGAACCCCAGGGCATGTCAACAGTGAAGCATGAGCGTAGTAGGGAGGAGGGAACTGTGTGGTAGAACAGTTAGTCCTCAGTGAAGATTGACCCTCTTCAGCAGTTTAGAACAGTATGAATGTTTTTATCATCACTGGCATATAATATCTCAGAACAGTGTTAACATAAACACTAAAATGCACAACACAGTGATATGCACTACACTTAATTTCATTATTTTAGTATTAAGTAAAAGAAACGGAAATACCTCTTATATAACCAACTGGCGGGGCCAGAGATTTAGCTCAGTGGTTCCAGCGCCTGCCTCGCAAGCACAAGGTCCTGAGTTTGATCCCGGTAACCATATACAAAGCTGGACGTGGTGACTCACGCCTACCAGCAATCAATACCACATACCACAGTGCCGGGTGTGGTGGCTCACGCCTGTAATCCCAGCACTTGGGAGGCAGAGGCAGGAGAATTGCTGAGTTCCAGGCTTGCCTGGGCTACGTAGTGAGCTCAAGGCCAGCCTGAACTACAAAGCGAGACCCTGTCTCAAAAAAACAAAACAAAACAAAACCAAAAAAAACAATTGGTAACATTGGATGACATTTTCTTTTAATGTTTTAGGATACATGTATGCAGAAATATCTCCATGTATATATCTAATAACTTCTACCAATATGTTTTTTCTAACTAAATATCTTTTGAATTAATCATATATATTAGTAGTCATTACTCACATTAAAATAAATGCATAAATTTGTTGTATTTCAATAAGCTATATATTATGCTAACCTAAGAATGTTTGCATAGCTATTACTTTTTAATGAATATTGTTTCCTTTTCCTCAACATCACAATGAACAAGTTATCATAGTTCTTCATCCTAATCTCTAGTTATCCTTTTAGATTACCATAAATTTTCCTAAAATATAGTTTTTAACAATGAATACACATTTTAAATAAGTTTAGCACTAACATATTTATTACAAAATGGTATTGAAAAGTTTAATACTTATAACAATCTTTGTCTTTTAAAAAACTGAATCATGTAATCCCAGCACTCAGGAGGCAGAGACAGGAGGCTTGCTGAGTTCGCGGCGGCTTGCCTGGGCACCATAGTGAGCTCAGGGCCAGCCTGAACTACAAAGCGAGACCCTGTCTCCAAAAAGAAAAAAAAAAAAAAAAAAAAAAAACTGGATCAGTATGGTCTGCAAATATTTTAGACCATATATATAATCCTTTATTTAAGAACATTTAGTCATTTATGGTCATTTGCAAATTATGTTCAATATAATATGTAAATTAAAAGTCACGCAGATTAGTATAAAATAAATATTATTATTTTAAGTATTTTGCTATCAGTTTGGATCCTGTCTTCACCACATTTTTTTTGTTTTACATTGTTGCTCATCACTTTTCACTATGAATAGTAGAGTTATAATATGATAAGACATGAGAAATGCTAGTGTTTGGGAATATTGGTTTTCTGGCTTCTATTTATAGTCTTGGCTTGATGATATTGATCATCCTTAGAAAAACTTTGTGCAGTGTTTTCTCTCTCTCCAAAATACTTCTATACAGAAAATTTCGTTTAATCCTCAAATATGTCTTATAATTTAGACAGAGCAACAGATATTGTCTGCATCCTAGAGTTCATATAATCAATATTCTGTGAGTGTATATGTCTTTCTTTAGTCAAGAAGCCAATAATACAAAATTTGATGTCTTCCAAGTGCTGTTGCATTACAAGGCCTTCAGCAGGCTGCCCAAGTTCTCCAGTACAGACCTACACCTCTGGCCTACTATTTGACACTAATAATAAGATCTTGCAACCAATGCATAAGCACCGTAGCCACTATCCCCTTCAGAACTGATGCATGTCTGGTGTCAGAAGCAGCACGAATGGGGTTGGGTTGTGAGCACGGGCTTGGACTCATTTAATGGGACTAGAAAAGTCACAGTGAAGCAGCTCAGGAAGTGGATCCAAAAATCAAATAAAGAAATTCAGAGGATCAGAATTCACTCAGCAATAAAGCAGGTAATGCAGAAAGAGAAAAGCAATATGGGAGTTCTTTGTAGGTAACTATGTGTGTACTCACCTATTTTCATGAAATATTTATTTACTGCTTCTGAAAGCAGTTTACTATACACAGTGGAGCTCAGTACTCACCCCCCTTGTCTTGATCCCCAGGGAGCGAAGCGCTGAGATGAATATTCATCTATTGGTGAGTCATACAAACCCTGAAGTCATGTGACTCAGATAACAGAGGGCTCTTGACATATTGACCTCGCCTTTTTCCAACTGAAGGGAGAGTCTCTAGATTTTTATAGCAAAAGTAGTGAGTGCTTTGAGATATGGATCTCCAAGTCTTTATGGAGGGGTAGGATGCTGTCTGTCTGTAACTTCTGAGGAAAGCTTTTACATCAGATTGTCAGTGCCCTTTGGTCAGAAAGCCCAGGCCCTGAAGGGAGGAAAATTGTTTATAAAGAATTGTCTTTCACAATTGATCTCTAGAAGCATAGTGGAGAAACCATCTTTCCAAATGTCTAGTGATGAGACATTCCACACACTGCTTGATCCACTTGCTGACACTTTCAGGCACAAAAATTGTCTTTTTAAAGATGTTTCACCTTGTAATTTATTTAAATTGGGAGAAAGATGAAAAATGGCCACAGAGTCTCAAAAAGGAAACAATTATTGTGGTGAGGTGATGCGTATTAGGACTTTCTTTGATCTCAGATATGATTTTCTTTCCCTTGAAGGAGTTTCCAAAATTAAAATAGCTTTGTAACTAAATTTGGTGAGTTAGTCCTTAAAAGCAAGATAATGAGTTATTCTATTTAATAATAAAACACACTGCATTTCCAAATAAAGTGCTATTGCGTAGCATTAGTAATCAAAATTCCAATTTCTAATAAAACTTGACAAAGTCTGCACAGAATAATTTCCAAAAAGCATTGAGATGAATAAACTTACAACATTTCATGATATCACGAAGAGAACTTGAAAATAACTGACAAAGAATAAAAGCCCAAGTGACTTTATCCACTCTTCCTCACTATGACAAATACTGTCTGACAGCATATCTGGTTTTTCTGATGTTCTGTACAAGAGATTACATAACTGACACTCAGATGTTTAAATAAATACTAGAGTGGCTTATTGTAAAATGGTCTCCTGAGAAGTTTCCGCTGTCTTAGCAACACTTTCAAGAAGAAACAGAACCTTAAAGAATGCATCCAACTGTAAACTGTACACATTCTCTTGACTTCATACCATCTGCCACTGTCCTGTCTCTTTCTGTGAATTTTGTAAAAAATGAAAAATACAGTGTGGTGTTCCTCTTTTTATGGCAGTTAATAAATAATAAATTGGGGAAAATGTTAAAAGATGCATGAATGCATAAAGTAGATTTTGTTCAATTTTTTAATTAGTCCATGTTTGTAATACATGACGATTACATTTATCATGCGGGCTTCATGTGTGTATATTTCATACGTGTACATCATTCTTTTTCTCCCCTTGTTCCCTCCATCTCTTTGTCCACTCCATATTTTCAAAGGATCTTTCTTACATGTTAGAGCGGACTACATTTCAAAGTAGAATGAATTGTGTTAATGAGATGATTTCAAAGTAGGAGAACTTCTAATTGTCCATGTAATCACCAATACATATAATTAAAAGACCAAGATAAGTTTATTGGAAATAATGTCATGATGTTAAGTTGCAATAAATTTTGAACTGGTCATAATTTGTTTGGTTCAAGTCTCTACTCATTGGTCTGCATAAAAATAAATCTTATTGGGCCAGAGATTTAGCTCAGTGCTTCAGGCGCCTGCCTCGCAAGCGCAAGGTCCTGAGTTTGATCCCCAGTAACCACATACAATAATGCTGGGAGAGGTGACTCACATCCACCAGCAATCAGTACCACCTCCCACAGTGCTGGGCATGGTGGCTCATGCCTTGTAATCCCAACACTCAGGAGGCAGAGGCAGGAGGATTGCTGAGCTCCAGACTTACCTGGGCTACATAGTGAGCTCAGGGCCAGCCTGAACTACAAAGCAAGACTCGTTTAAAAAAAAAAAAATCTTATGAAATAATATAAATGAACTCCATGAGCTGATTGTAAACAAAATAAACAACTGTATGTGTTGCTTATTTCTTTATGAGCATGGATTTATTTCTATTATTTTTATTAGTTTGCTGCATACAATATTGGCTTCTGTGTGGAGTTGACATATGTACATAACACATCCTGATTCCTTTTTTCATGGCCTTTCTCTGTTGTCCATTTCTCAATTCCTCACTCATTTGAGAAAGATCTATCTCCCTACTATCTCTCTTTTATTTTGCTCTTTATTTACAATTTGAGTTTCCCATGGGATATCTAGGCTTCTGTGTCTGACTTAATTCCTTTAACAGTACAGTTTTGGTTTTGTTTTGTTTTGTTTTGTTTTGTTTTTTTTGAGACCCGGTCTCGCCTTGTAGTTCAGGCTGGCCCTGAGCTCACTATGTAGCCCAGGCAAGCCTGGAACTCAGCAATCCTCTTGTCTCTGCCTCCCAAGTGCTGGGATTACAGGCATGAGCCATGCCCAGCTACACTGACCTCTTTTTGAGACTGTGTTGTTTAGACACCCTCCTTGATACTGGTGTATATGGAACTTGAGTTTTCCTCATGTCTAATATTAAGGTATTTCCTTTGACTTTAACCATGTACATTATGCACAGTTTTTAATAAATTTATTCTAAGTGTGATGGGATCTTAGGAATCATGTCTTTTATCAGCTCCCAGCTGTAGCTATTAGTAGTTTGAAATACTTTCTCTCCTCTGTTCTTTGCATTCACTGAGACCTTTTTGCACTAATATCTTAGCACTTTCACCTCATGCTCCACAAGTTCCATTGGATAGTGCTTACATTTTTATATATCTAAATAGAATATCTCATCTTTTAATAAATTTTACTTTCAGTCACTAAATCTCTCCAATTCAATCTAGCATGTTCACTCTGTATAGTTTCAAATTTTCTTTGAATTTTAATAATGTCTGTACTCAATTTTTCACATTTGAGATTTCTGTTTTATTTCTTTTCTGTAATGTATGCCACATGCTGTAGTTTTAAGGAGCTTGCTCATTGTTTTCATCTTCTCCTTTATTTTTAAATTATGGCAAGGGCACATGTTTTATAACAACTTCAAGTTTTCCTTGTTGAGCTGAATCTATCACATAGTTGTTGTTATATGCTCAGTCTTTTTGTGTCTCATGTTCTTCTGTTCAATCATCTATTTTGAAATCTATATATTGCCATATTTTCACACTATAGGACCCATCTGTTTTGGACACCAGGACTGGTTTATGAAAGACAATTTGCCCTGGAGTTGGTTGTGGTAGTTTGGGAATGATTCAAGCAAATTATACTTATTGTGACTTTCTTTCCGTGATAATACTGTGTTATAAATAAATAATTATCCAACTCACCATGGCATGGAATTAGTGGGAGCCTTGAGTTTCTTTTCCTGCACCTATGTCCTGCTTCGGACCGAAGGGAGACAGCAACAGGGTCAGCACATGCATGTCAGGGTGTGACTTGACACCAGCCACCGGATGAAGCTGTAGAGTGGAAGTGTATCTACTCACGGGCCGCTCACTACAGAGGCTGCCACCACGTGCAACTCTACTGCCACTTGCACACACCATACGCGACAGGGCTTTCACGTGGCTCTACAAATCATATGTTCTCTGTGTGGTCTGAGCTTTTTCTTACCGCTAATCTGTGTAACTACTTCCAGGGATTGTTCTCCCCACTGGGCTCCATCTCAGAAGAGCATGGTCATTGTACCAGGCTATGACCCCAGTCTGGGGGATCCCGGTTTATCACCTAATGAGATGTGGCATAGGAGATAGGTTTATAGATTAAAGAATCTATGAGTATGGGGAAACTGCATTAGCTATATTCTGTAGAGTAAAAATATTTCATTTGAAGGGTTAAACCAGCCATTTGTGTATCTCAGTTTTCTTGGTCAGTAATTTGAGCTGAGCCATACCCAGCTGAACATGCATCTGCAGGTGGTTTGTCTCACCAGGAAAGCTCTGAATGTTTCCTATCAACTCATTTCAACAGCTGACACAAACAGCAAGCTCTTTTGAAACAGATTTTTGTAAGCCATTAGTTCCATCATAGTAACTGGTCAAGGAGATTTCATGAATAATGAGTGGATTGTATATTTATGTCTTTAAAAACTCCACTGTACTTTGTAGGAGCTGTAATGTCATATTGAAAATGTACTTTT
>PVIC010048510.1:0-13462 GCA_004025085.1 Thryonomys swinderianus | reverse complement strand
AAAAAATCTTTACTAGCTGTTTATCAGACAAAGGGCTATTATCTACAATATAAAGAACTTAAAACAGATCAGCCTCCCCAAGTTTAAAGACCCAATTCAAAAATGGGCATCTGAAATGAACAGACACTTCTCAGAGGCAGAAGTCAAAGCAGCTAAGAAGCATATGAAGAAATGTTCAACATCATTGGTCATTCGAGAGATGCAAATGAAAACAACACTGAGATTTCATCTCACTCTACAAAGAATGGCTGCTAATACAAAATCAACCAACAATAAATGCTGGCAAGGCTGTGGGGAGAAAGGAACCCTTCTCCACTGCTGATGGGATTGTAGACTTGTGCAACCATTGTGGAGATCTGTGTGGAGATTTCTCAGAAAACTAGGACTAGGGGTCCCATTTGACCCTGCTATCCCCCTGCTAGGAATATACCCAAAAGAATTTTTAAAATCAAAGCAGCTCAGTTCGTGATAGCCCAATCTTGGAAACAACCCAAATGCCCATCAACTGGTGACTGGATAAAGAAGATGTGGGTTTTTATAAAATGGAGTATTATTCTGCCATAAAGAAGACAAGATCAATTCATTTATGTGCAAATGGATACACCTGGAGGCCACACTAATAAGTGAAATAAATAGATCACAGATAGGCAAATACTGGATCTTCTCTTTGATATGAGCACCTGAAGATGCAAATGGGCTCTAGAAAGTATGACAGTTTTTGCAGAATGGGAAATTTCCAAAGGAAATTTGGTGTGGGAATGTAATGAGGGAAAGGAAAAAATATGATTCTGAAAGAAAATAAAAGAGCATGTATATAGGGGGTGGAGAGGTATGGGTGGGTAGGGATATGGGTAAAAATGAGAATTAACTTGTGTCATATTGGTACAAATTCCCCAGTGTTATGTGTGATTGTGAGATGTATATAAATTGTACCAATAAAGAATTCAATTTAAATTTAAAAAAATAAGCAGATTTATGCTGTGTTCATGGATTAGAAAACTTAGCATTGCTATGTTATCATTCTTTCCAAGTTGATTTATGGATTAAATAACATCCCACGTGAAATCAGTGTGAGCATTTTTGTAGAAACCATATTATAGAAACGTAAAGGATCTGGCACTGCCATCTGCCTTGCAAGCACAAGATCATGAGTTCGATCCTCAGTACAGCAAAAAAAGGAAATGCAAGAGACATAGAATAGGGCCAGGGATTTAGCTGTGTTTCCATCTACCTTGGAAGCACAAGGGCCTGAGTTCGATTGCCAGTATCGCAATCAATCAATCAATCAATCAATCAAAAATTTTAAAAAGACAGAATATATATTCTTGAAAAACAAAAATAAGAGAACATCACCATCTAAGTTCTAAGGTTAACTTTATAAACTCCTCTGATAAATATAGTATAATACTAATAAAGGAAAACGCAACAGAAGAGCAGAACTGAATAGAAAATTCTTAAAGAGACCCAAAAATATATGGTGAATGTTATTCAATATAGATAGAACAGACTCAAGAAATTGCAATGGAACTACTTAGTAATTACATGGTGGAGAAGTGGGGAGGAACTATAACTACTACCACAAACTATATACATTCAAATATTAATTTCAAGGTAAAAGCAATAACCAAGAGCTTTTAGGAGGAAAAAACCTAGAACATCTTGCAACTTTGAGGTTGAAAGATAAAAGATTTCACAGGACACCAAAAACAACAATAACAACAACAACAACAAAAACGTTTAGGGCCAGGGATTTAGTTCAATTGTTCCAGTGTCTGCCTCACAAACACAAGGTCCCTAGTTCGATCCCCAGTAAGCACATACCACAGTGTCAGGCGTGGTGGTTCATGCCTGTAATCCCAGCACTCAGGAGGCAAAAGCAGGAGGATTGCTGTGAGTTCGAGGTTAACTTAGGCCACATAGTGAGTTCAGGGACAGCCTGAACTACAAAGTGAGACCCTGTCTCAAAAACACTAAAAATAAAAAATTAATAAAGAAAAAAACCATGCTTTTGTAAAAAAAAAAACACTGTTAGAAGTGAAAATATAAGCCATAAAGAAAATGTTTATAACTAAAAACGACTTGTATCCAGAATATATAAAGAACTATAATGTGATAAACAATCTGACTTTTAAAATGGCACAAAACTTGAACAGACATTCAAGAAATAAGATACTAGGGTCAGGGATTTAGCTCAGTGGTTCCAGCAACTGCCTCATAAGTGCAAGGTCCTGAGTTTGATCAAAGGTACCAAAAAAAAAAAAAAAGAAGAAGAGGAGAAGGAGGAAAAGAAGGGGAAGAAAAAGAAGTAGTAGTAATAATTGTCGTACTAAGATACAGTAGTGCCTTCACATCTGTGATTTCACCCTGTATAGTTTTGGCTATCAATGGTCAAGCACAGACCAAAAATATTAAGTGGGAAATTCCAGAAATAAACAATTCATAAGATTTCCAATAGTGCATGTTTTTAGTAAACAATGATCATATTCGTAACAGAGAGTTGGTACATGTACAAATACATAACACAGATTCAGGACCTTGAGCTTTCAAGGTAGGGCTGATGCAACCAAGTTAAATCTCCAGCCCACACAGATTTTTATTTTTGCTTCCCTCTTTTCATCTCCCTCCATCTTTTGATTCTTTTCTATTTGTAAAAGCTGTTTCCTGTATCATTCATTTTGCTCTTTCAATTTACATTTTGAGTTTCTTATACATGAGATATCATGAAGTATTTAAGCTTGTGTATCTATTTCACTTAATATTATGCAACCATACTCCTAACAACTCAAATTTGTCCTTTTTTATAACAGAGTAGGACTCCACTGTGTATAAATACATTTTCTTTTTTCATTCATCTGCTGATGGACATACGGACTGCTTCCAAGATTTAGCTATGAGTTGTTGGTATAAACAAAACTCTACATGTATCACTGCAATAGGATATCTTTAACTCATTCAGGAAGATAGGTTGAATGGAGTTTCTATTTGTGTTTTTTGTTTTTGTTTTGTTTTTGCAAATCTCCACACTGTTTCCCATAGTGGTTGTTCTAGTTCATGTTCCATCAACAATGTAGAGAGGCTCTCCACCTCCGTGCCTCATTAGTATTTTTTATTTTTTCATTTCGCAATGACAGCCATGGGGGGTAAGATGAAACCTCACTATTAATTTGCATTTCTCTCATGGCTAAAGATATTGGACATTTTTTCATGTATTTACAGTTCATTTATTCTGTGGGGTCTAATTTTTTGAGTTCCTTATAAATTCTGCACATTTGTCCTCATTTTGTCCATATTTGAGAAGTAGCTGACAAAACTTCTTTTCCCATTTTCTAAATTGCCTTTTTATTTTGTTGGTTATTTCCTTTGCTATGCAGCTTTTTAATTTGATATAACCCCATTTGTTGATTTTGGCTGTTATTTCTTGTACAATTAGGGTTATGTTCAGAAAGCTCTTGATTGTGCTTATGTCTTCAAGAGTTTGGCTTATCTTCCTGGAGACTCAGTGTTTGTTTTTCTATTTAAGTTTTTTTTTAATCCATATTGACTTTTAGTAAATGGCAAGAGATATGAGTATCGATTCCTTCTTCTGCCTGTATATAACCTATTTCCCCAGTGTCACTTGTTAAAGAGACTATTTTCCACCAGTGTGTATTGCTGGCCCCTTTGTCAGAGACTAGTTGGCTGAATATGTCTGGGGTTGTTTCTGCATCCTCAGCTCTGTTTCACTGATCTACATGTCTTTCTGTGGCAGTGCTATGCTGTTTCTAATCACTGTAACTTTGCACTACAACTTGAAATCAAGGATTGTAATGCCCCTTATTTTGTTCTTGTTACCCAGGATTGCTTTTACTATTCTGGGTCTCTTCTGGTTCCATATGAATTTTAGGATAACCTCCAGTTCTGTTAGGAATGCTGTTAGTATCCTGATTAGGACTGCATTAAATCAGTTTTGGAAGGAGGTATGGCCATTTGGACAATATTGGTTCTGCTTATCTAGGAACGGGATATCCTTCCATTCTCTTTATCTTCTCTTTCAGAGTACTATCATTTTTTGTGACAGAGGTCTTTCACTTTCTTTGTGGGATAATCCCGTTTTTATTTTTTGAAGTTATTATAATGGCACTGTTTTCCTAATTTCTTTCTCAGTGGGTTTATTATTGGTATACAGACATCCTATTAATTTTTGTGTACTGATCTTGTATTCTGCCACCTTGCTGAATTTATTAGTTCTAGGAGCTTTTTGGTTGAATTTTTTGAGTCTTCTATGTAAAGGATCATGTGGTTTGACATCTTTCTTTCTTATACATGCCAGGTTTTTGGGTTGTTTTTTTTTTTTGGTTGTTGTTGTTGTTGTTGTAGGTTTTGGGTTGTTGTTTTTGTTTTTTGTTTTCAGACATGGTCTCACTTTGTAGTTCAGGCTGGCCCTGAGCTGACTATGTAGGCCAGGCAAGGCTTGAACTCAGCAATTCTCCTGCCTCTACCTCATGAGTGCTGGGATTACAGGTGTGAGCCACCACACCCAGCATTGTGGTATGTGGTACTGACTGCTGGTGGGCATGAGTCACCATGCCCAATATTGTTATATGTAGTTATTGAGATCGAACCAGAGACCTTGTGCTTACTAGGCAGGCTCTGGAACCACAGAGCTAAATCTTCACAACCCTACATACCATTTTTCTTTCTTTCCTTTGCCTGACTCCTCTGGCTAGTTGTGAGTACTGTAGAGAGCAGGAGTGATAAGAAGATATCTTGAATTGTTCCTGATTTTTATGTTTTCATTTTTTTCCCATTAGTGTGATGCTGGCAGCAGGTTTGCCATAAATGGCTTTTATCAGGTCCTTCTATGCATATCTTCTTCAGAGTTGTTTTTTGTTTTTTGAGACAGGGTCTCGCTTGGTAGTTCAGGCTGGCCCTGAGCTCACTGTGTAGCACAGGCGAGACTCAAACTCACAGCAATTCTCTTGCCTCTGCCTTCCAAGTGCTGGGATTACAAGCATGACCCAGCACACCTGGCACTTTAGTATGTGGTTACTGGGGATCAAATGTGAACCTCGCATTGGTGAGGCAGATGCCGGAACCACTGAGATAAATCCCTGGCCCTTCTTCAGAGTTTTTACAATGAATGGATGTTGGGTTTTATCAAAGACATTTTCTGCATTAATTGACATGATCATGTGATTTTTATCCTTGATTCTGTATAGTTGTATTACTTTAACTGATCTGCTGAATTATCTTTGGATTCCTAGGATCAAACCTACTTCATCATGGTGTATGATCTTTTGATCTGTTCCATTACATTTGACATTTTTTTTGTTGAGGGTTTCTATATCTTATGTTCATTAAAAAGACTTGCCTAAGGGGAGTAATACAATTCTCAACTTAAAACTGTACTATAGAGCCACTGTGATAAAAACTGCATGATACTGGCAAAGTAACAGACCTGAGGACTAGTGGAATAGATTAGAAGATCCAGAAACAACTCCAGATACACTAAGCCACCTCATCTTTGACAAAGGAGCCAAACATCCTCAGTGGAGGAAAGACAGCCTCTTTAACAAACGGTGCTGGAAAAACTGGGCTTTAACCTGCCAAAAACTAAAGCTAGACCTATCTCTTTCACCATATACTAAACTAAAATCACAATGGATTAGAGACTTAAACATTAAAACAGAAACAATAAAACTGCTGCAAAACAGGTTAGGTAGAACTCTTGGAGACACTGGCTTAGGCAGAGACTTTATGAACAAAACCTCTATAGCACCAGAACTAGCAGAAAGAAACAAATGGGATCTCATCCTACTAAAAAGCTTCTGCACAGCAAAAGAAACCACTGGCACCGCTAAAAGACAACCAACAACATGGGAAAAAATCTTTACTAGCTGTCTGTCAGACAAAGGGCTACTTTCTGGAATATTTAAAGAACCTTTAAAAAATCAGTCCCCCCAAGTTTAAAGACCCAATTCAAAAATAGACATCTGAAATGAACAGACTTCTCAGAGGTAGAAGTAAAAGCAGCCAAGAAGCATATGAAGAAATGTTCAACATCATTGGTCATTCGAGAGATGCAGATGAAAACAACACTGAGATTTCATCTCACTTCACAAAAAACGGCTGCTATTGTGAAATCAACCAACAATAAATGCTGTCGAGGCTGTGGGGAGAAAGGAACCCTTCTCCACTGTTGATGGGATTGTAGACTTGTGCAACCATTGTGGAGATCAGTGTGGAGATTCCTCAGAAAACTAGGACCCATTTGACCCTGCTATTTCCCTGCTTGGAATATACACACAGGAATTTAAAAAATCATACTGTAAAGACATATGTGCACCCATGTTCACAGCAGCTCAGTTTGTGATAGCCCAATCTTGGAAACAACCCAGATGCCCATCTACTGGAGACTGGATAAAGAAGATGTGGTTTTTTTATAAAATGGGACATTACCCTGCCATAAAGAATGACAAGTTTCATTCATTTATGTGCAAATGGACACACCTTGAGGACACACTAATAAGTGAAATATATATGTCACAGATATGTAAATACCATATCTTTACTCTGGTATGAGAACCTGTAGATGTAAATGAGTTCTAGGATCTATGATAGATTTTGTGAAGTAGAAAATATTCAAAGGGAATGTGGTAGGGGAAGAATAAATATGATTTGGAAAGAAAAAGAAAGAACATGTATATAGGGGGTGGGGGTTGTGGGGTTGAGGAGTGGGTAGGGATATGGGTAAAAACGAGAATTAACTCATGTCATTTACTGATACAAATTCCCCAATGTTGAGTGTGATTTTGAGCTGTATATAAAATGTACCAATAAAGAATTCAATTTAAAAAAAAGACTGGCCTATAGTTTTCTATTTGAGTTCTTGTTTGTTTTTCAAATAAAGGTAACGCTGGATTCCAAGAATGAGGTTAGTACCCTTTTAATCGCATTAAAAAGTTTGAGGATTAGCAGCATTTATCTTCCCTGAAGTTTTTCTAGTATTATGTGGTGAATCCATCATGTCCTGGACTTTTCTTGGTAGGTTTTTATTACTACCTCAATTTCACTGCCTAGTAATGAAATACTCATTCTTTTTATATTACCTGGGTGTAGTTTTTTTTTTTGCTTTTTGAGACAGGGTCTCGCTTTGTAGTTCAGGCTGGCCCTGAGCTCACTATGGTGCCCAGGCAAGCCACCGTGAACTCAGCAATCCTCCTGTCTCTGCCTCCCGAGTGCTGGGATTACAGGCGTGAGCCACCACGTCTGGCATTATGACCTGGGTGTAGTTTTGGTAATTCATACATACACAGGAATCTATTCCTTCTGGATTCTCCAGTTTATTAGAGTATGGTATTGGAAAGCAGATACTATTAATCTTCTAGATTTTGATGGTGTCTGTCTTGATTTTGTCTTTTTTATTTCTAACCACATTGATGTGGATCTATTCTTCTTTTGATAAGATCATCTAAGGGTTTGACTTTTTGTTTATTCTTTCAGATAACCAGTTCTCTGATTCACTGATGTTTTTAGGCCAAATTTCATTAATTTCTGCTCTATTTTTTTGACTGTTCTTGTTTTTCTAGGACCTCAAGGTACATGATTAATTCATACGTTTAAATAACTGTTTTTATAATGCATTGTGATAACTTCTCTATTATTTTATTATTTTTGTTATTCTCTTTCTCTAATTTGTAAATTACACTTTACTATAGGTTTGTTTTTGGTTTTTTTGAGACAGGGTCTCGTTCTGTAGTTCAGGCTGGCCCTGATCATTGTGTAGCCCAGGCAAGCCTCCAACTCAGTAATCTTCTTGCCTCTGCCTCCTAAGTGTTCGGATGACAGGCGTGAGCCACCACACCTGGCACTGTGGTATTGGTACTGAGTCCTGGTGGGCATAAGTCACCACACCCAGTGTTGCTGTATGTGGTTACCCAGTATTGAACCAGGGACCTTGCACTTACTAGGCATGCACTGGAACCACTGAGCTAAATCTCCAGCCCCCACTAAAGGTATTTTTAAAAGAGCAAAGTATAAAGCCACAGTACTGTGAGGTTAGGCAAAGTACTTAAATGACCTCTTCCCCAGAGTGCTCAAGAAATGTCCTACTTGCCAGGCATAGTGCAGCATTCCTATAATCACAGCGTTCAAGAGGAAGAGGCAGGAGAATCTCCCTGAGTTTGAGGTCAGCTTGGGCTGCATAATGAGTTCAGGGTCAGCCTAAACTACAAAGCAAAACCCTCTCTTAAATGACCCCCCAAAAAGTAATGACCTACTTATAACAACAGATACAAAAGCTAAAGTTCCACCTGAAATGTATAGCCTTGTATCTAGTATTTTGATTATTTTGTTCAACTAATTCATCTTAGAGACTCAAATGACTGAAACAATCAAAAGTTACTAAGTCCTATTTATTTTATTTCATCTAGAACATTTGTTAAATGTTATTAACTTATGATCCTATATATGTAGACCTATCATGTATGAAACTCTTATTTTTTAAATGGCTATTTTTATTCTAAAGACATCTGTTCTTCCTTCTATTACTGCTACAGATATTCCAAAAAGTGAGTAAGTGGAAAAAAGTGATCTAGAACATTTGTTAAATGTTATTAACTTATGATCCTATATATGTAGACCTATCATGTATGAAACTCTTATTTTTTAAATGGCTATTTTAATTCTAAAGACATCTGTTCTTCCTTCTATTACTGCTACAGATATTCCAAAAAGTGAGTAAGTGGAAAAAAGTGATTTAAAAATGATATTACAGGAAAAAAACATTATTGTGGCTGTAACAAATAATGTAAATCATATAAAAGTAAAACTAGTCTCTTTTCAGAGTTACAAAGAAAATATTTCTAACATAACATATATCCAGAATACACAGCTGGGATTTAGCTCAGAGGTTCTAGCACCTTCCTCACAAATGCAAGGTCCTGAGTTTGATCTCTGGTACTAGAAAAAACATCAACAGCAACAAAAAGAATACACACAAAGAACTATTGTAAGTAAATAGCAATCTGAACTTAAAAATGACATACTACTTAAACATTCACAAAAGAAGGTATACAAATAGCCAACAAGCCTATGACTCAAATGATTTTGGTCATTTAGAAATATAATGATACATCATGCCTTAAAAGACAAAACAAAATCTGTAGGGACAAAGGGCAGATTAGTAATTACTAGAGCTGGAAGGAAGGAGGAAGAAGATAACAAAAGGGTTTGGGGATTCTTTTTGAGATAATAAAAGTATTCTAAAATTGGCTATGGAGATGGGTGCATACAACTGACTACACTAAAAAACCACTGAATTGTACATGAAATGGGTGAGTTTACAATGTGAACTACATCTCATTAATGCTGTTTTTTGTTTTGGTTCAGTTTTTGGTTGGGTTTTGTTTTGAAGTGCTAGGGATTGAACTCAGAACCTCACACATGCTAGGTACATCTTCTATTTCTAGCTACATCCTCAGCCTGTAATACTATTATTTAAAAGAAAAACTACTGAGATTTTGACTGGGATTGCACTGGAATCTGTGAATCAGTTGTGAGAAAATATGTCTACAATAATGACTCTTTTAACAAATGAAATTATAGTTGTCAATTTATTAGGGTCTCCTTTAGTTTCTCTCAATAACATTTTATAAAACTCCATACAAAAATACTGCACATATCTTATTAGATTTATTCCTGGGTACTTTATATTTCTGATACACAGCACTGAATTTTTAAGTATGTGATAAGAAAATGAAAAGAGCAGAGTACATATATTAATCAAAGTCTCAAAACAAAAAAAATCACTATGCATAGGTCAAATACTTTTTTCTGATTTTAAAAGTTATTTATATAAAAATCATACAAAATATACAACTAAATTACATCATCACATATTTTAAATATCACACTTATGAAAAACAATATAATACCTAAAACCTTTACATGTCTGAGAAAATTCTGTGACAATTAGATACCAAAATAAGCAAATGCCTCTTCATTGATGTTTGTTACATTCTTAAGTTTAAAGTAAAGAGACTTTGCTTAATTTTAAATTTTCATGGGTGGGTAAGGGAATGGGAAAAGATGGAATTAAGTCATGTCATGTACTGGTACAATTTCTCAATGTCAACTGTGATCATAATGTATATATAAAATGTACTAATAAAAAAATAAATTTTAAAAAATTGTCTCCACATGTATTCATATACACTGATCAGTAAAATTCATTTATAACAAAGAAATCTTATTTAGTGATAGCTAAGTACACCTATAGCCAGTAACATTCAGCATGTTAAAAAATATACTGATGCTATAGAAATGTAGTTATATCTTAAATCAAGGTAATTGAAATATTATCATCTAGCTACATTAATTAGTTCCTAAATGCAGACTTTAAAATATTTCTTTCATAAATAATTGTTTCCCACTACAATGAAATAAAGACATAAACCTCATTTGAGCTTCAAGTTAACTTTGTATGAGTTTTCAACAAAAGATGGTTAGATTAAAAACAATCTCTGGTTCAAATTAGCTTAAAAACTGTTAATTCTATAATAAGAAATAGCAAAACAAAAAAAGTGTAAAAAAATTAGATGTATACAAGCTAAAGGACTCAGTAATTATTAATTTACATAAAAGAACTTTCTGCTTTCACTCCAGAATTAGCAATGTCCTTAAACATAATTCATGCTAAAATTTTCAAAAATACATTTGATCTTTATTGAAAATGCAAACATATGTGCTTCTGAATTACATTATATCTCCCTTAATAATCATAGTAATTTTCCTGCTATTAAAATAAAAAAAAAAGTGAAGTCACTTTAGAGACAGACCTTTTGTAATTCTAAAATATTCCAGACATTTAAAAAAGAATCCAGCTGGGCATGGTGGCTCATGCCCATAATCCCAGCACTTGGGAGGGAAAGGCAGGAGGACTGGTGTGAGTTTGAGGCTTACTTGGGCTACATAATGTGTTTAGGGCCAGCCTAAACTCCAAAGTGAGACCCTGTCTCAAAAACTAAAATTAATTAATTAAAATTTAAAAAGTATCCAAATAAGCAATATTTTCATAAATAGGACTACTTTTTTTGTTGGAATGATATGAGTCTCAGTTAAAACCTAAGTAACCCAGAATTATCAATCTATAATCAACTCTAACATGTTAATGGAAAGTTGAGGTGAATATATTACCTGGTCAATGATGGAATTCAGCTTGGTAAGTAACAGAAATCCTCGACCATGGACAAGGTATTGTCCAAGGGTTGCCATGTGTGTCTCCTCCTCCTCCTCTTCCCTGGCCTCCACCCTCTGGACCACTGCATTGCAAAGCCGGTTGACATCAGTCAGAAACTCACGTGCTAGTGAGTTACTGTCAGTGCTCATGACTGAGCTATAAAAATATTAAAAAAAAATTTAGAAAAATGAATACAAATATACTCAAACTATATGCTCTGTTGTTTATTTTTAACTGAAAGTTACTTAAAATTACTAGCTATTGGTTCCCAACACTATAAAATTTTCGGGTGTAGTTCTAAACTACTTCATACACATTAAACAATTCCTGCATGGCAGAAACAAGCTCCAGGTCTGAAATGCCTGTGCACAGCTGGGATGATGTAAGGAAGGTACCCACAAAGAAGATACTAGTGGCCGGGCGTGGTGGCTCACACCTGTAATCCCAGCACTCGGGAGACAGAGATAGGATTGATGAATTGAGGCTTGCCTGGGCTATATAGTGAGCTCAGGACCAGCCAGAACTACAAAGCGAGACCCTGTCTCAAAAAAAAAAAAAAGATACTAGTAAGTGGTAGCAATTACTTCCTCTCTTAATCAGAACAAAAATAAACTCATTACTTACACAACTGTTCTTGCTGTAAATCTTTTAAAACAGATAACCCGATTTTTTTTTTTTTTTTGAGACAGGGTCTCGCTTTGTAGTTCAGGCTGGCCTTGAGCACACTATGTAGGCCCAGGCAAGCCTCGAACTCAGCAATCCTCCTGTCTCTGCCTCCCGAGTGCTGGGATTACAAGCGTGAGCCACCACGCCCGGCTAGATAAACCAATTTTTAAAAATATAAACTGCCCAGCAGAGATTTAGCTCAGTGGTCCTGGCACCTTCCTAGCAAGCACAAGGTCCCTGGTTTGATCCCCAGTTAACCACATAGAACAATACTGGGCATGGTGACTCATACCCACCAGCAATCAGTACCACATATCACAATGCTGGGCCTGGTGACTCATGCCTGTAAATCCAGCACTCAGGAGGCAGAGGCAGAAGGATTGCTGTGAGTTCAAGGATTGCCTGGGATACATACTGAGCTCAGGGCCAGCATGAACTACAAAGCAAGACCCTATCTCAAAAAAAAAAAAACCTTCCAGGCAAGTAATTTAGCTCAGTGATTCTGGCATCTGCTGGCAAGTCAGACTGAGTTCAATCCCTGGTACCACATACCACAGTGCTGGGTATGGTGGCTCACTCCTATAATCTCAGCACTCAGGAGGCAGAGGCAGGAGGATTGCTATGAGTTCAAGCCTAGCCTGGAATAAATGGTGACTTCAAGGCCAGCCTGAAATACAAAGTGAGACCCTGTCTTGAAAAAAATAAAAAATATATATAAACTGCCTTTTTACTTGATAACTCCCACAAGCCAGACCTACTCTCCAGAAACTTCAGAGCTCAGTTAAGGTGGGAGGCAGAGAAGTGATTTCCCATAAAGTGAATAATACTGAAGAATTCTAGCAGCTAAAATCATAGCACTTTACTTCCTACTACATATTTTAATCAAACTAAAGACAATATGACATTTTAAGACTAAGGAAAATAAAGAGTAAGGCAAAGAAGACAAAGGAGAGGTAAAAGCACAGATACAAAGATTGAGAAAATTGTATAAATATTCCAAATGGAGAAATCACAAATACAAAAGAATTAAAGAATCATAGCAGATGTTTGTAATAACTAAATCTTGGAAACAACCCAAATGCCCATCAACAGGAGACTGGATAAAGAAGATGTGGGTTGTTTTTTAATAAAATGGAGTAATAGTCATAAAGAGCGATATATTTGAGTCATTTATACTCATATGGATGTACCTTGAAGACATACTCCTAAGTGAAGTAAATAGGACACAGATGTGTCCTAATAACATATCTTTTCTCTACTATGAGAAACTGAAGGTATAAATGAGTTCCAAAATGTATGATAGGTATTGTGAAATAGCAAGAAAATTTTCAAAAGGAAAAGGGAAAAGGTGGGTAGAGGAAAGTAAAAAAGGGAAAGAAAAAAATGTGATGGTTTAAAAAAAGGAAACAGGCCGGGCGTGGTGGCTCACACCTGTAATCCCAGCACTCGGGAGGCAGAGACAGGAGGATTGCTGAGTTTGAGGGTTGCCTGAGCTACATAGTGAGCTCAGGGCCAGCCTGAACTGCAAAGCGAGACCCTGTCTCAAAAAAAAAAAAAAAAAAAAAAAAAAAAAAAAAG
>PVIC010048509.1:0-13426 GCA_004025085.1 Thryonomys swinderianus | reverse complement strand
AGTTCGATCCCCGGTTACCACATATAATGCTGGGCGTGGTGGCTCACGCCTGTAAGCCCAGCACTCGGGAGGCAGAGACAGGAGGATTGCTGAGTTCGCAGCGGCTTGCCTGGGCACCATAGTGAGCTCAGGGCCAGCCTGAACTACAAAGCAAGACCCTGTCTCCAAAAAGCAAAAAAAAAAAAAAAAAAAAAGAATCTTAAAACCTCAGCCCTCTCCCTAAAAATATTTAAATACCGGGGGCCAGAGGGTTAGCTCAGAGGTTCCGGCACCTGCCACGCAAGCACAAGGTCCTGAGTTCGATCCCCGGAAACCACATAAAATACTGGGCGTGGAGACTCACGCCCACCAGCCATCAATACCACATACCACAGTGCCGGGTGTGGTGGCTCACGCCTGTAAGCCCAGCACTCGGGAGGCAGAGGCAGGCAGATTGCTGAGTTCCAGGCTTGCCTGGGCTACATAGTGAGCTCAGAGCCAGCCTGAACTACAAAGCAAGACCCTGTCTCAAAAAAAAAAAAAAAATTAAATACCCAATTCAAAAATGGGCATCAGAAATGGACAACATAAAAACAGAAAAGGGAAGGCATTTAAGAAACATGAAGAAATGTCCACCACTGCCGGTTATTCAAGAGATGCAGATAAATAACACTGAGATCTAATATCACTTCAGAAAGAATGGCTGCTACCATGAAATCAACTAACAACAAATGCTGGCAGGGGTTAAGGGAGCAAGGAACCCTTCTCTTCTGTTGGTGGGAATGTAGACTGGTGCACCTCATGGAAATCAGTGTGGAGATTCCTCAAAAAACTAGGATTAGATATCCCATTTGACCCTATTTCCCTGCTATTTTCTTCATATGCTTTTTAGCTGCCTTTCCTTCTTAATTGGACATGTTTCTGTTCATTTCGGATGCCCATTTTTTAATATGGTATTTGAATTGGGGAAGGGGGCTGGTTTTTAAAAGTTTTTTATATACATTAGGTGTAGTCCTTTGTCTGAGGAGCAGCTAGTAAATTTTTTTTTCCCTAATTGTAGGTGTTGTTTTTGTTCTGTGGGTGGTTTCTCTTACTATGCAGAAGTTTTTTAATAAGACGAGATCCCAGCTATTGATTCTTTTTGCTAGTGCCCCTGGTAGCAGTACAGTTTGTAAATAGCTAAATTTTGCAAATAACCCAAGTGTCCATTAACTAGTGGATTTAAAAGGATGTGACTTTAATATAATGGAGTACTATTTGGCCATAAACAAGGATAGAATCAAGACATTTGTAGGTAAATGCATCCACCTTGAGAACACAGTCTTAAGTTAAATAAATTGAACATATGTCAATATTACATTCTCTGATATGAAAGACTGAAAGTGAAAATAAAGACCAAAAAGAATACAAAATACTATGAAATAGAAAGAAATTATACAAACTCATACAGAACATATGATACTTTTTGGATATTTAAAATGTTTTAAGCAAAACCATACTATGCTTAGGAAATAAACTGAGAGACTGACAAATTAATATATATTCCTTTTAGAGCATGATATACAGTGTATTTACCTTTGTTTTCTCTAATCATTTTTGTTATGAAAAAAATTTCATAGAATAACTTTCAAATTTTAAGATCAATTTGAATTATATTAAAATTAAGTATATTATCAAATTGATAATTTTTTATTTTAATTGCATTTATTGGTACAATTTGCATACATCTCACAATCACACATAACATTGGGGAATTTGTACCAATATATGACATAGTCAATTCTCATTTTTACCCATATCCCCACCCACGCCTCCCCACCCCTATATACATGCTCTTTTATTTTCTTTCAGAATCATATTTATTCCTTCCCCTCATTACATCCCCACACCAAATTTCCTTTAGAAATTTCCCATTCTAAAAAGACTGTCATACTTTCTAGAGCTCATTTGCATCTACCGGTGCTCATATCAACGAGAAGATCCGGTATTTGCCTATCTGTGCTCTATTGATTTCACTCACTAGCGTGCCCTCCAGGTGCATCCATTTGCACATAAATGAATCAATAATATTATGTGTAATAATGTCAGTTTTGGTGTTGATTGTGGCCTATTCTTTAGATGGCAGTTTACTTTCTATAGAAAGTTTTTTCTTTCTATGTGGAAAGTAAACTGGATGTGAAGTCCAAGTTTGAAATTCAATCTGTGTAAATTTCAGCAAATTACCTAGGTTCTCATAGTCTTAATTTTCACAGTTCAAAGGTAGTGATAATGATAATGATATTTATATTGCATGGTTTTTATGAACAATAAATAAATAAGGCTAGTCTATGCAACTATATAAATATAGCTATTTCTGATATTCTTGTTTTGTTTCATTTACTGCAAAATGAAATTGCTTTTAAGTCTAGAAATACTTCATTCCAGACTCTTCTTGAGTGTTTATGTTGAAAAGCCTTCTGTGACTCTAACAGGTTTTCCTTTGTATGTGATTTGTTTCTTTTCTCTAACTGCTTTCAATATTTCATTCTTCTGTTGAGTTTCTGCAATCTTAATTATCATATGCATAAGTGTAGAGTTTTTTTGTTTTTTTTTTTTAGAGCATGGCTAGTTGGAGTCCGATATGTCTCACTTATCAGTATGTCATATTCTTTCTCCTTTCCAAAATTTTCAAAGAAAAGGGGGTATATGGAGTACAGGGGGGAGCAAAGAAGAGAAAGAAAAAAATCTGATGATAAAAACAAAAAAGGGAAATAAAGCTTATTTATATGGAGATGGGGGTTGTAGGGTGGGCAGAAGAATTGGAAAAAATGAGAATAAAGATACATTATATACAGGTACAAATTCTCAATGATGAATGTGATCATAATGTATACCTAAAATCTACCAATGAACTCAATAAAGGGGAAAAAATGAAAATTACAAATTTTATGGTAAACATTCTGAAAGATCTCTTGTCAGCTTCTCAAATACTTAAAGCAGCAAAACACCATTCTATTCTCATTAGAGATCTACAAAAGTACCTAGCAAGTACTGGGCACAGAGTTAGCACTGAACATTTACTTATAGTTTTCAAATGTTTTTGATAGTTTACATGTGTTATATCTTTTTTTTTTAAGACAGGGTCTCACTTTGTAGTTCAGGCTTACCCTAAGCTCACTCTGTAGCCCAGACAAGCCTCAAACTCAGCAATCTTCTTGCCTCTGCCTCCTGAGTGCTGGGACTACAGGCTTGAGCCACCAAGCCCAGCATTTGTGGTATGTGGTACTGATTGCTGGCGAGCATGATTCACCACGCCCGGTATTGTTGTATGTGGTAACCAGGAATTGAACCAGGGACCTTGCACTAGACAAGCGCTGGAACCACTGAGCTAAATCCCCGGCCAATGTGTTATATCTTTTGTTTACCCTCCTCGAGAGCTATACAGAAGTTGGTTTTGAGTTTGTTTCATTTTGTTTTGAATTTTGGTTTTTGTGTTTTCATTTGGTACTCTTTTGTTTTAAATTAAGTTTACGGGTACATTTTAGGAATACATTATGATCATTTCCTCACTGAGAATGAGTACCTGTACATATCTTGATTCTTATTTTTTCTTCTTCACCTGTCCTCCCTACAACCCCCAACCTCTATATACATATGTTTTGTTTCCATTTTCTTCTTCTTACCATCAAATTTTTCTTTTCCTGCTCTGTTTTCCCCTGCATCACCCAGTTACCCTTTCCCTTTGAGGATTTTCTTTCTATTACACAATATCTATCATACATTTTGAACCTCATTTACACCTGATGGTGCTCTTTTCAAGTGAACACAAAGGGAAAGCAAAAAAAAAAAAAAAATTCTCCACAAAGCCAAAAAATAAAAAACTCTATCCCTAGTTCTCTCTAGTGAAGCTACAATCAAGTCTTTTCCTATTGTTTTGAAAAGCACATTAATATACTTTCAACGTAGCCATCTTCTCCAGATAAAACATGGCCCCTGCCAGTGGCTATCCGATTGCATCCCAGCATGATAGATCAAAAGGAAAGGCCTTTGGATTTATATTATTATAAGGCTAAATGTGGAACTATACCTTTTTTCTATTAGCAATAGAGAGCACTAGTTTTGAGGACTTTAAGAGCTGATTCAAGAAGAATGATGAATTTAAAAAGACAAGACAGTATAATAGAAAACCTTCTTTTTAGGAGTTCACCTTAAGTCAATCATCCATTCCAGTATGCCATGTTCCTAGATTTACTTCTTGCCAAGAAGAATTATGCTTAAAATTACTAAAGTTGTTTCTGAATTTCTATGCTGTTCCACTGATCCGCAGGTCTAGTGGGTTTTGGGGTGTGTGTGTGTGTGCGCGCGTGTGTGCGTGTTTGGTGGTACCAAGGGTTGAACTCGGGCCCTTTTGCTTCCAAGGTAGGTGCAGTACCACTTGAGCTAAATCCCTAGCTCTCTTGTGGGTTTTTAAATGCTATTTTATCACAGTAGTTTTGTAATATAACTTTAAATAGGAAACTATGATGCCCCTTGCCTTGCCTATGTTACTCGAAATTGCTCTTGTTATTCCAGATCTCTTCTGGTTCTATATGAATTTTAGGACTGTTTTCTCAAGTTCTATGAGGTATGCTATTCACATTTTGATCAGGACTGCATTAAATCTATATAACAGTTTTGGAAGTATGGCCACTTGCACTATGTTGATTTTGCTCATCCAAGAACAGGGGCTCTCACTCCTTTTTCTTTTTCTTTTTTTTTTTTTGAGACAGGGTCTCGCTTTGTAGTTCAAGCTGGCTCTGAGCTCACTATGTAGCCCAGGCAAGCCTCGAACTCAGCAATCCTCCTGCCTCTGCCTCTCGAGTGCTGGGATGACAGGCGTGAGCCACCACGCCCGCCATTTTTTTTTTTTTTTTTTGAGACAGGGTCTCTTTTTGTAGTTCAAGCTGGCTCTGAGCTCACTATGTATCCCACGCAAGCCTCAAACTCAGCAATCCTCCTGTCTCGGCTTCCCAAGTGCTGGGGTTACAGGCGTGAGCCACCACACCCAGCTATCAGTCCATTTTTAATATCTTCTTTGATCTCTTTTTTTCATACTACTGTAATCTTCAGTGTACAGATCTTTTACTTCTTTTTTTAGATTCCTGAGTATTTCATTTTTCTTGATGCTCTTGTTAAAGGTGTTGTTTCCCTAATTTCTCTCTTGATGAAATTGTTATTAATGTACAGGACTGGTTTTTGAGTGTTGAATTTGTTTCCTGGTATGCTACTGAATTTGGTCATTAAACCCAGGGGTCATTTGATGGAGTTTTTGGGATCTTCTATGTAGAGTATCATGTAACCAGCAAGTAATAATTTAAAATCTTCCTTCCCTATCCTTATTCTTTTTATTTCTCTTTTCT
Source organism: Thryonomys swinderianus (assembly GCA_004025085.1). Taxonomy (NCBI): domain Eukaryota; kingdom Metazoa; phylum Chordata; class Mammalia; order Rodentia; family Thryonomyidae; genus Thryonomys; species Thryonomys swinderianus. The sequence continues at coordinate 8,069 of PVIC010048509.1, read as the reverse complement.
AATTGATATGAATAATATTTCCAAAACTAGATTGAATGGAAGTGGTGATAGTGAGCCTCCTGGTCTTCTTGATATTGGAGTAAAATCTTTCATCTTTTTATCCATCTATTCTCATGTTGGCAGTTGGTTTGACATAGATTGCTTTTATCAGACTGAGATACAGACCTTCTATTACAATTCTCTTATAGTCTTTATCATGAATGGGAATTGGACCTTGTCAAATATTTTTTCTACATCAACTGATGTATGCCTTTTATCCTCAATTCATGTATTGTATTATATTTATTGACTTGTATATGTTGAACCATCATTGCAATTCATCCCTGGGATGAATCTGCTCATACATGGTGTATGAGCAACCTTCTTGATAATTTCCTGAATTCTATTTGCCAGTATCTCATTGAGGCAGTTGCATCTATGTTCATGAAAGAGACTGTCCTGTAGTTCTCTTTTTTTCATTGAATCTTTCTCTGGTTTAGGTGTTAGAGTAATGCTTGCTTCCAGATATGAGTTTTGGAGATTGCTTCCTTTTTAATTTTATTAAAGAGTTTGAGAAGTAATGGCATTATATCTTCTCTAAAGTTCTTGTAGAATTCAGCAGTGAATCCATCAAGACATGAGTTTTTCTTTATTGGTAGTTTTTAATTACTTATTCAATTTTATTGACTGTTACTGGGTTATTTAAAATTTTATATCTTCTTGCCTCAGCTTTAGTAAATTATACATATCTGGGAATCTATCCACATCTCTTCAGTTTTCCATTTTTCCCAAAGTAGGTGTTGATGATCTAGATTCTCCAGGATTTATTGTAATTTCACCCTTTTCCTTCTAATTGCATGAATTGGGATCTTTTTCTTTCCTTTTTTTAATGCTCTACACTAACCTTCAGTGAAATATAACCTTTTTAATAAAAGGTACTGGGAAAATTGGCTTTCCACATGCCAAAAATTAAACCTAAACCTATATCTCTCACCATGCACTAAAGTAAAATCAAGATGGATCAAAGATCTAAATAAAAAACAGAAATTAAAATAGGAAGTTAAAATAGGTAAAACTCTAGAAGATATAGGAGTAGGTCAAGACTTTATGAACAAAATTTTATCACACAAGAAATATTACAAAAATCAACAACTGGGATCACATCAAATTAAAAAGCTTTGGCACAGCAAAATAAACCTCCAACAGAATGAATAGACAGCCCCTGGACTAGGAAAAAATTTTTACCAACTACTCCTCAGAAAAAAGACTAACATCTAGAATAAATGAAGAACTGAAAATAAAAGACCCACCAAAGTTAAAGACACAGTTCAAAAATGGGCATCTAAAATGAACGGATGTTTCCTAGATAAAGAAATACAAACAGCAAATAAATATATTAAAAAAACACTCAACATCATTGGTCATTCAACAAATGCAAATTAAAACAACACTGAGGTTCCATGTCACTCTACAAAGAATGGCTATTCAAGAAATAAACAAATGCTGACAAGGCTGTGGGAAAAAAGAACACTTCTGCATTGGTGATGGAAGTATAAATTGGTACAGCAACTATGGAAATCAGTATGGAGATTCCTCAAAAAAAACAAAACTAGATGTTCCATTTGACCCAGCTGTTCCTCTTTTAGGTATCTTCTCAAAAGAGTTAAAAATCATCATACCACAGTCATATATGCATGATTATGTTTATAGCAGAATAGTTTATAATAACTAAATATTTGAAACAGTCCATAGTCCATCAACAAATGAAGAGATGAAGAAAATATATTTATACACAGTGGAGTACTACTCTAGCATAAAGAAGGATAAACTTGAGTCATTTGAAGGAAAATGGATGCACCTCAAGACCATAATATTAAGTGAAATAAGTCAGACACACAAGTTTAAGCACCTCATTTTTTGTGTGTGAGAAACTCAAAGGATAAATAGGGAGCATAAGTGAGGATAGATATGGGAATGCAGGAGGGACATATTCAAATCATAAGTGAAACAAGGGAAGGGGAAAGGAAAGGAAAAGGAAAAAAGATAGTAGAAGGAAAAAGATGGAAACAAAACTTTTTTTTCTTTTTGAGACAGGGTCTCGCTTTGTAGTTCAGGCTGGCACTGAGCTCACTATGTAGCCCAGGCAAGGCTCAAACTCAGCAATCCTCCTGTCTCTGCCTCCCGAGTGCTGGGATGACAGGCGCGAGCCACGACGCCCGGCACTGTGGTATGTGGTATTGATGGCTGGTGGGCGTGAGTCTCCATGCCCAACATTGTATGTGGTTACCAGGGATCAAACTCAGGACCTTGCGCTTGCAAGGCATGCGCCAGAACCACTAAGCTAACCCTCCGGCCCAACAAAACTTTTTTAAATGAGGAGAGGAGGTGAGGTTCAAGGGTGGGGAGGAGAATGGAGAAAAAAATAAGATATATTGCATACAGGTACAAATTCCCTATGATGAATGTGATCAGTATTATAACAAATATGTACTAATAAAAATAAAGTTTAAAAAAACTATACTAAAGTACAATTTGGTTATTTTAAATATTTTGCTTATTTAATCAGGATATTTGGGTTTGTTTGATGTCAAGCTATACAGATCTTTATTTTGCATATTAACCTCTTAGTAGATACAAACATTTCTCTATAGAAAATATAAAAATGTCTAATAAACTCATGAAAAGATGCTCAACATCAGTAATCACTAGAAAAATGCAAAACAAACTGCAAAGAGATATCACCCCATATCCCTTAGGGTAGCTATTAGTAGTAAAGAGAAAGAAGGAAGAGAAATGGAAGGGAAGAAAACAGAATGGATAACAAGGGAAGGGAAGAAAAAGAAAGAGAAGGAAGGATAGGGAAGGTAAAGAAGGAAAAGGAAGGGAAAAATAAAACCAAAAATAACAAGCTTGATGAGAATTGATGAGAAATTAGCAACTTTTACACCAGTGCTACCCCTAAGGAAAGAATATGAATGTGCCTGGAATATTAAAGATAGAATTACCACTTGATCCTTCAAGTATATTTCTTTTTTATTTTATTTTATCCCATTCCCTTTCATTTCTGAATATATGCCAAAAAATTAAAAGTAGGATCTCAAGAAATATGCAAACTCAAATTCACTGCTTCATTATTCACAATAGCCAAGAGAGGGAAGCAACCCATCCTAGAGAGGAACAAATTAAATATTCTGTGTATATAATGGGTTATTATTCACCCTTTAAAAAGAAGGAAATCATGCTATATTACAGACCAAACTGTAACCTAAAACCCACTTATTAAAAAGTGCCAACTCTGCAATTAAACTGAATTCTGAGGTTTTAGTTTAGACAAGCCAACTCATAAGAGTTGTCTTAAGATAAAAACAGTTACACACTTAATATAGGTTCATCACATCAGGAGTAAAATGTATGTAATTTAAGGACATTATGCTAAATAAGCCTGTTATGAAGACAAATAATAAGATTCAAGTCACACATCTCAAGTAGTCAGACTTACAGAGTAGAATAGCAGTTGCCAAAGGGAGGAGAAAACAAGTGTTTAGAGTATAAGTTCTACAAATGAAAATATGCTAGAGAACTGTTGCATAAGGTAAATACAGTTAAAACTGCTGAATTGTTCTTAAAAATGGTTAAGGAGGCAAATTTATGTTACATGTTTCATCATTTTTAAAACAATACAAATACAATGTAATTTGGTTGAAATTATTTCAGCATAAACAGAACTAATGAAAGTTATATCAAGTATAAAATTTTGATAAAATTTTATTCCAGAAAATCAATACAGTATGTAAAAAAGAAAACTTTGAATCCTCTCAAATGCATGACAGTATTCCTCTGTATTTACTAAATTGGGGAATTCATGGAAGAGAGTATAGTATGTATTCACTAAGAATCTGTTTTCTTCTCCTGTCTCTCTGTTCTCTTTTCTTCTACTCAATCTGCTCTAAACACAAAATTCATACACTGAATCAAGGCAATCCATAAAAAGAGAAGGAGGTATTCTGACCTTTACAGTTCTCTACAAGAGGTACATGAGTTTTAGGGACAATGAGGAAAAGTTGGAGGGAGCCTAAATATCAGCTTTTATGGGAGCCACATCATTTCTTTCATTTCAGGTTCAAGATGGTAAGCAAATACCTTAGTGCTCAAAAATTTCAAAGCATGCCGGACGTGGTGGCTCACGCCTGTAATCCCAGCACTTGGGAGGCAAAGACAGGAGGATTGCTGAGTTCGAGGCTTGCCTGGGCTACATAGTGAGCTCAGGGCCAGCCCGAACTACAACGCAAGACCCTGTCTCAAAAAGCAAAAAAAAAAAAAAAAAAACTTCAAAGCACATGAGAGGACTAGGAATGTAACAAAATAAAAAGTTAATTTAAATAATAAAATATCATTATGCTCTCTCATGTGCAAAACTAAAGTACCAGGATAGACTTCATATTAAAGCTGGCAAAAACAATAGAGGACATGCACATAAGACATACATTTTCTTTACTAACCAATGAAACAAAAAATAAGAAAGTATCTCATAAATAGCTTACTCCATTAGGAAATGTCTCATTCTACAATCCTTTTGTACTGGTTTTCCATCAGTTTCATCACATTCTCTTTCTTTACCTCTATTTGGGTGAAAAATAACATAATAAACAATAAGAAAAATAATTCCAAAGAGAAGAGAAAGAATTATGGTGATACTGATAGGTATAAAGTAGTCTGAATTAAAAATAAAGAGTGGGTGAACCCAGAATACAATCAGTATCCCTAATGTGGCCAGTACTCTCACAATATAGTAACACAACATTGGACATTTGGTATTCTGTCCCTTAATATTAAAAAATGTGAAGATCAGAATGAACCCAACTACAATCCTATATAAGAATTCCATAGTTTTGGAGGTACAAAATTGGGTTTGCTTTTTAAATGCCCATATTAAACCTACCAACCAAAGAAAGAACAACAGAAATAAACCTATCTTAACATTTAGGAACAAAAGAAGCACAATACTCAGCATCCAAGATAATAAAGTATACAACTTGTAAAAGAGATATGTGACTTTGGAACAGAACCCATTTAGGAGATTTTTCTCAGGCAAAGATTTTCTTAAGGCTATTTGAAAATCAACAGTTGACCAAGAAATAGCACAGCAAGAAATCATGATGGCTGCATCTACAAAACAAAAAATAAAAAAGATATTGTTATAGGAATAGTAATCACAATGTTATTTTATATATATTTTATCTACAAACATATACTCTCACAAACACACACTAAGCACCTCATTAATCTTCTCTAATCCTTGATGACACATAATAATAGTCCCATATTATACATAAGGGAAGTAAGCCTTGAAAAATGTATTACTTGACCTAAGATATATAGCTAAAAGGTTAGGGAACTAAGATTAGACCATAAATAGACTTCATTTCACAGTTGGTCTACAAATCCTCTACATTTACATTATATTTCTTTAAGATGATTTTGAACTAATTTCCTGAACAAATTTTATTAAGCAATTATTATCCTGGAAAGTATATACTTTGGTTATCAAAAAAATACAACTGTCATCCTAGGTTTCTAGACATTTTGGCTTTGACCTTAAGCATGTACCTAATCTACAGAGACAATTCCATGGGATGAGAGGATATTTAAACAAAATGTAATACAAGTATAAAGTATTGCACTAATTAGACTCCTGAGAAAGGTGCACAGAAACTGTATATTTTGAGGTCATGTATGTCTCAGAAAATGTTTATTCTGCTCTCATAGTTTATAGACAGGTTTTCTAAAAACAGAACAAAGCTAAAAATTTAAAGTTAAAAAATATTATTCAAATCAGGCCTGGTGGCTCATGCCTGTAATCCCAGCACTCAGGAGGCAGAGGCAGGAGGATTGCCACAAGTTTGAGACTAGCCTGGGCTACGTAGTGAGTTCAGTGTCAGCCTTAACTACAAAGCGAAACCCTATCTCAAAAAAACCTAAAAACATATAGTTTTTTTTTTCAAAATGTGTCATATACTGGTACAAATTCTCAATGTTGATTGTGATCATAATGTATCTATAAAATGTACCAATAAAATCAATTTTAAAATATTTTTCATTGGAACTTTGAATTCATTCCTCTATGTTGTTCAAATTTCAATTATGATTAAGAATAGTGATACTACTCAATTTCTCTACCTTTACAAAATTATGTTCGTACAAAATCTCCTAGCATTTTATCTTTGCTTTTCTAAAATGATATGATATACATGATGTGAGACATTTTGATTCACTCTTTCAATCAAATAACCCTCATCCTTCACTGACATGATCTGATTTCATTCTTTGATTTCTCTAAAAACATCAGTTTGCATATTACAACTGTGTTTAATACTAATCCATATTGTTATCTAAAAGGTAGGTTATCAAGGTAGTGAAACTTAAATTTCAAAGTTCTTCACTTTCTCTGTCCTCTTCCAAACCTCAAATATCCTTAATAATGCATTTACCTTGCTATATATGTTTATAGCATTTGCAAACTGTCAACTTGTCAAATTCCCTATTAGCTTCCATTTTTACTTATCATCTTTCACATTTTCCCTTGGTATAATGGAATGAATGAAAACAGGCATATTAGGAATCTGGCTAAAGAAAGCTGAGCTGAGAATACATTCAGGTTAGGTTTAGGGAGACATGTTTACAAAGTTTTCTTGCCTAATTATCATTAGTCAGTAGTGTAGCTAGAATCCTCAACAGTTTGCCTGACCTTACCATCTCATGATACAGTTAGACTTTCAAATCCATAGATTCCACAACACTGACCACAGATTGAAAATATTTAGAAAAATTGCTTTAATTCTGAACACAAACAGTCTTTTCTTGTCCTCACTCACTAATACAATTACTTACATTATATTGTGTTCTATAAGTAATCTAAAAAGGGTTAAAGTATACATGAGGAATATATACAAGTTACATGAAAATACTATGCCATCTTATGAAATGAACTTGAGTATCTATAAATTTTGGTATCCATACAGGCTCTGGAATCAGTTCTCCACACACATTGAAGGATAGGTATATTGCCTGTCACATGCTTGTGCTATCAACTGGCCTTTGATTTCCAATATTAAAGCAGAATGGTCTAGTCTCAAACAGTTGACATTAACAGTTTGACATTAATGCTCATTTCCCATTTACTTACCTACTTCTAACATATTTTCCTGATTACATTGCTGCTCTGACCTGTGCATTATTCTGTATCCAAATGAAGTCCTGTCTTTACCAAAACAATTTGCTATATTTTCCATAGCCTGAAATGATCTTCCCCAACTATATTAGATTATTAATCTCTGTATAACTTGAATTATTTTTTCATTCAATGGAAGTTATATTATAAAGACATTTCCAAATCTAGAGTATGAAAATAAAAATATTAAAATAATTTTTCAAATATTTTTCATTTTGTGAAATTATTTTATGAAACATGTTCTATGTAAGCATTCAGATAGATGATAGGTAGATAGAATTTACTAAAGTTTACTTTCTTCTTTTAACTCAACCTTGCCTTCATGTATTTTAAGGACGTAATTGCTTATCCTTAAAATTCATTCATTGAAAACCTGACTTCCAATATAGCTATTTTGGGAGATAAGTCTTTTAAGGAGGTAACAGATTAAATGAGGCCATAACCCTGGGACTTTATTCTGATGAAACTACTATTCATTCTCATGGGAAGAGGATGAAACACTGGATAACAAGATCTCCCTTTTCCTTCCTCCCACACTTTATTTCTGTGCACTTCTTTCCTTCTGGATGCACAGAGAAAAGGCCGTGTTAGTACTCAGCAAGAAAGCAGCAATCTGCAACCTGAGGAGAGAGTCTTCACCAGAAACTATCCCTGATGGCACCTTGATTTGGGACTTCTAGATTCCATAACTATGAAAATAATAAATTTCTGTTTAAGATACCGAGTCTGTGATATTCTGTTATGGCAATCCAAGTAGACTAGTAACTATCATCCACTAATAACTATTGTATTTACTATCATAACTGGTAGGTAATATCTAATTTGATTTCCATAATATATTCTTTACTTAAAAGTGTCTCTA
>PVIC010048508.1:0-13519 GCA_004025085.1 Thryonomys swinderianus | reverse complement strand
AAGCAACCACGACATGGCAGGGGGTATTACAATTCCCAATTTAAAACTCTACTATAAAGCTGCCGTGATAAAAACTGCATGGTACTGGCAAAGTAACAGACCCGAGGACCAGTGGAATAGATTAGAAGACCCAGAAACAACTCCAGATACACTAAGCCACCTTATCTTTGACAAAGGAGCCAAATATCCCCAATGGAAGCAAGACAGCCTCTTTAACAAATGTTGCTGGAAAAACTGGGCTCTAGCCTGCCAAAAGCTAAAGCTAGACCTATCTCTTTCACCATGCACAAAACTAAACTCACAGTGGATACAAGACTTAAACGTTAAAACAGAAACAATAAGCCTGCTGGTAAACAGGCTTGGTAAAACTCTTGGAGACATTGGCTTAGGCAGAGACTTTATGAATAAAACCTCCCTAGCACAAGAACTAGCAGAAAGAATCAACAAATGGAATCTCATTCTACTGAAAAGCTTCTGCACAGCCAAAGAAGTCGCTGGCACTGCTAGAAGACAACCAACAACATGGGAAAAAAAATCTTTACTAGCTGTGTATCAGACAAAGGGCTATTATTGACAATATATAAAGAACTCAAAACAGATCAGCCTCCCCAGGTTTAAAGACCCAATTCAAAAATGGGCAACTGAAATGAACAGACACTTCTCAGAGGCAGAAATCAAAGCAGCCAAGAAACATATGAAGAAATGCTCAACATCTCTGGTCATTCGAGAGATGCAAATGAAAACAACATTGAGATTCCATCTCACTCCACAAAGAATGGCCGCGATCACATCAACTAGCAATAAATGCTGGCGTGGCTGTGGGGAGAAAGGAACCCTTCTCCACTGTTGGTGGGATTGCAGACTTGTGCAAACATTGTGGAGATCTGTGTGGAGATTTCTCAGAAAACTAGGACTATGGGTCCCATTTGACCCTGCTATACCCCTGCTAGGAATATACCCAAAACAATTTAAAAACTCACATTGGAAAGACAGATGTACACCCTTGTTCATATCAGCTCAGTTTGTGATAGCTCAATCTTGGAAACAACCCAAATGTTCATCAACTGGAGAGTGGATAAAGACGATGTTTTTTTTTTTTAACAAAATGGAGTATTACTCTGCCATAAAGAATGTCAAGATCGATCCATTTAGATGCAAATGGAGACACCTTTAGGATATTCTAATAAGTGAAATCAATAGATCACAGATAGACAATTCCCAGATCTTCTCTTTGGCATGAACACCTGTAGATGCAAATGAGTTCTAGAAAGTAGGACAGCTTTTATAGAGTGGAATATTTCTATAAGAAACTTGGTGTGGGAATGTGATGAGGGGAAGGAATAAATATGATACAGAATGAAAATAAAAGAGCATGTATAAAGGGGGGAGGTGGGGGGAGTGGGTAGGGATATGGGTAAAAATGAGAATTAACTTGTGGCATATACTGGTACAAATTTCCCAATGTTATATGTGATTTTGAGATGTATATAAATTGTACCAATAAAGTATTCAATTAAAAAAATTAAATAAAGCAGACACATCTCCTTAGAAGTGGAAATGACGAGCTCTTGCAACTTTTGCATACAACAGGACATGACGTATTTATGTTTTTGTCGATGTTGTACAAGACAAGTTGGGTGAACATTCCGATGTTAAAATTAACTTATTTTTTCAACTTATTTGTGCACTGGTTTACTTAGGTCCAGCATTAATTTCTTCCCTCCTTTTCTCTCCCTATATCTTTATATAAAATGTGAGCATGTGACATTAATCCTACAAATAAAACATTGGGATTAGAAGATATAAAAAAAAGAACCAAGTACTTTATATAGAGAGAAGAAGAAAGATTTTGAAGGGATCTCAGAAATTAGCAAGATCTCACCCCTCACAGGTTGAAAAATGCAAACCTATAAGCCTTTCATTTAAAAAGAGAGTCATTCATTTTGGCACCCAAAGCCCACTGTAGTCATGGTCAAAGGAGGCCCATGTTCTGCTTAAGCTGGAAGGTAACTTTGGTGTCATTTGTGTGAGACTGATTTTACAAGCATACAGGATGTAAGAATTGTAGGTTCAGGAAGTCTTCTACCCAAATTTTAAAGGTAGAATGAGGAGCCTCTGAGAGAGCAATGCTTCAAGCTGTGAAAGTGGAAAACACAGTAGAGACCTCAGGAAATGGAAGATGCCAGGACTGTGGAATTTCTGCCAAGAAACACTCCATCTAGTGAGTGAAACCAGCCCCAAAGAGAAGCTATAAGGGATATAACTGGCAAAGTCATAAGGAAAGCCCAACCTCTTTGGAGCTCATAGATCACTCCTCACTGGACACAGAGCTAAAAGATTTCATTTTTGCCCTGCTGGGTGTCAGTCTTGCTTCAATCCCAGTTCTTTCTACTCCTCCTCATCTCTCCCTTTTGGATACCTGTACAATGTTATATTAGAAGTATGTAATTTTTTTTCTCTTCTTCTTCTTCTTTTTTGTTTTATATAGGGGCTCACAGGTAAGAGTTTGTCCTGAGTCTCAGAGGACACTTTGGAGTCAATTTTTTTAGAAATTCTGAAACTGTTAAGACTCTGGTGACTGTTAAAATGGGCTAAACGCATTTTGGATAATGAGATGGACACGAGCTTTTGGAGACCTGACAAGAATGCTGTTTCTATCTAAAATATTCCCCAAAGTCTTTGTTTTGGAGGCATGACCTAGCATAGGTGCTGTTCTTCTACCTGGTTCCTCCCCTTGTACTCTGTCAGCTTTCTGGGGTGAGCGTCCTTCCTCAGCTATGTACTTTAGCTGTGCCATTTCTTCTGGAGCTACCAGCTGTGCTTCTTTGAAAGCTATGAGCCAAAATAAACTTTTCTTTTTAGTTGTGGGTGTTGAATATTATGTCTCAGTGATGAGTAAGTGACAAATAATAATGGTCTTGTATGAGTATAATGGAAATTAAGAGAAGTTGAAGGTGGTAAAACAGTTTTGGGGAAAAAATCAATATATACCATGTACAGGTACAAATTCCCTATCATGAATGTACATCTAAAATGTATTAATAAAATTAATTTTTAAAAGATTAAAATAGAAATGCTAATTACCTTGATTTAATCCTTACACATTACATATATGTATCTGATTAAATACTATATTCTATTAATAAGTACACCTATTACATGTGAATATAAAATGTTTTTTAAAAGATTATAATTGAGCTAAAAATTCCTACTTCTAGTGACAGCAACCATTGTCATATCACATGTGATGCATTATCCACCTTTTTAGAGATGCTCTTATAAACAGATGCTACACACAATTATAATAAGTACATAATACCTGACAGCAGTAACAAGAAACTTACTGGTTTATGCATCCCCTAGAATTTTTATTAGTTTAGAGTGTACTCTTTCCATTTATTTACTAAAAAATGTTTTTGGTAGAACAGTGTACCACTATGTTGGCTGCAGTCTGGTATCTCCCATTTACCATATCTGTTGCTTGTAGCAAGAGGCCACATTGAGTAATTAGTTTATAATTAGTAAATAGTAAGTTTGTGTAAGTATACTTAGTTGTGTTTATACTGTAATAAAATCACTCCTGAAGCATTGCTCAGAATGTTTCCCCATCATTGACATGTGATGCTGCATACATGCCTGTATGAAATGTACAACAAATTAACTATGCAGTTAGAAGAGGCTGAGAAGTTCCACATTCTGCAGTCGGGAACTGGAAACTCAGCAGAGCTAATGCTACAAGTTCTTGTCTGAAAACTGACCCATTTAAAATGCAGAAGGAATTGTTTTTTCAATCTGATGCCAACAGGTGAATGAGACTAATATCAAAATTGGTAAATCAGGAAGGAGTTCTGTCTTACTCAACCTTTTTATTCAGGTTTGAGATAGATTGGATGAGGTCTTCTCATATAGGAAAGCCACTCTGCTTTGTTCAGTTTACTGATTAAAATTCTAATTTTTTTCATAAACAGCCTCACAGACAGGCCCAGAATGATATTTGACTAAATGTCTGGGCATCCCATGACCCAGTCTAGTTCACACATAAAATTAACTGTCATACATATATATATATATATATATTTAATTTTTGTTTTTGAGGCAGGGTCTCACTTTATAGTTCAGACTGGCCCTGAGCTCACTGTGCAGCCCAAGCAACCCTTGAACTCAGCAGTCCTCCTGCCTCAGCCTCCCGAGTATTGGGATTACAGGTGTGAGTCACCATGCCCGGCTGTCATACACATATTACTAGTTTGTGATCAAACAGCACTAAAAACTTGACTACTTATCCTGTGCACTGCTTTCCACCAGGCTTCTGTAAAGATTTATACCAAGCAAAGCACATTGTATCTGTCCATGAGATATTGGAAAAGACAGAGCTAAAGTTTCTAGTAGGATAACGTGTTGTTTGGTGCCTTAGGAGCAACTCAGTTCACTGGAAATACAATGTGTGGAAACCCATGCCTACCTCATGTATGATTTTATATTTTCTAGTAGCCACACTTTAAAAAGCAAAATTTAATCATACTGGGGACCCTTATAATGTTACTGGAAGCTTCTGCAGTAGGCTTCAGTTTCCTACCCAGTGTACAACACAGCCCAAGGGGGAAAAAAAAAAAACTAAAAGAATAAGAAAAAAAAACTAAAGAAAAAAAACTAAAAGAATAAGAAAGCAGGCAGCCAGGATGACCAGTGTTGGTACAACTGATAAAGGCATTATCCTATCCGGTCCAAGCCATCCATTTTTATTAGTAATTCATTGGGCTTAAGATAAACTATGCTCAAGGACAGGAGTGTATGAGAGAGTGCATAGTCATGTAGTTTCTATGGAAACTAATGTAAGCAAGACTCATAAAGCACAAGACAAAACATTCTCAAATTAGGTTCAGGATAGGCAAAATATATGACTGCATTTAGAACATCGTCCTACTAAAAAATTTGTAGTTGTGGAAAGAAAATTGGGTGAGAGTTACTTTAACCTCAGCATGTAGGATTTGACTGATTCCATTTTATAAACTACCTAATTATGGAGCTAACTCTTTACAGCCAGTTTTGAGCATAATCAATATTGCAGGTTTCTGCATAATCATGGTTTTTAAATGTTGTTTTCAAGGATATTATTACAATATGTAATGAATAAAGGTTACTGAGATATTTATCCTCTATTTTGTACTGTCTTTGCCAGTGAGCCTTGTGCATTGGCCCTTCCCAATTCAAGCCAGTGACATTTCCAGGACGTAGTATCCTGACCTGCTTAGTGGTTGTTCTATTGCACAGTGCAGCCTCAAGTTTCTTCTGTGTGATGCTCTGATATAGGGAATGTGTTTCATTTTGTGATACATGTTAGAACCAACATGCACACGTGGGAAGATTAGGGAAACCAAAGTGACATTTGTCAGCTCGAGCTGCCTGGGAATACCAGACCTAGACTCAGTGGTAGCTAAAAGGTCATTTGTTCTTTTTGGACCAGAATACTTTGGTTTGGAGTCAACCTGTTCCTTCTTCCTCTGCATATGGCTTCCTTCCCAAGCTGTATTTACTGCTCCATGCTATCTGAGAAACGCTTGAGATGTATAAAATGTGGATTAATATATGACAGTGTATTCTACTCATAACTTCTTTATCTCCTCACATGGTATTCATAATCTGAAAATTTCATGTCCCACTAACCTGTCTCTCCATCTTCCATCCAGGCTATGCTTCATGAGTCCTCTGTCCTCTTTCTTTTTTAAAGGGAAACTGTTCCCTGAAAATGTCTCTGAGTCTATTTGCTATCTGCTCCCCTTGGTCATAACCTGAGGGTCTCCTCCAGTTTGTGATACTGTTCTTGATGAGGACAATTTGTATCTCAGTTTGAGAATCAACAAGGTAATTGGTGTCACATGTTAAAGGAGAAATCATTTCAAATTTCAGGAAATAGGGATCTCAGAGGGTAGTGTTTGACCCCTGAGCTTTTACGTGAATATATTTAGAATCTGTCATGTCCTCTTTTTGGGTGACCCACCCAAAGGCTTATGGCATCATGGGTGGGGCTTTTTAAAAGGTGGTTGAGCCAGGCATGTTGGCTCACGCCTGTAATCCCAGCACTCGGGAGGCAGAAGCAAGAGGATTGCTGAGTTCCAGGCTTGCCTGGGCTCCATAGTGAGCTCAGAGCCAGCCTGAACTACAAAGTGAGACCCTGTCCCCCACCCCCCCAAAAAAAAGGTGGCTGAAATGACTGTGATTGATTGATGGCACAATGCTAAGATTAAAGATAGGTGGTTGCTGGGTCAGTCCACTGATTGGTTTGGTATTGCCTTAATCCCAGTAGCCTAGTTACAATAGAAAAGGGGCAGAGAGAAACTTCTAGGTCCCCTTGCCATTCTGCCCACCATGAACTATTTCTCCTCTGTGATGCCACCCTGCCTTGGCACCAGCTGATTATGGATTAAAACCTCCTCAAACTGTGAGCTAAATAGATCTTTCCTGCTTTAATTGTGGCTCTTAGGTATTTTGTCTCCACAATGAGAAAAGTAATTAGAATGGAATTCAATTCTTATTGATCTATAGTGATACAAAGCAGTTTTTGCTTAATGAACAAGTCTTGTTTTGTTTATGAATCCCCTTCTGCCCTTTTAGATTAAAGAAATATTTTCATTTTTCCTAAGGAACAAATATTCTCTAAATAGAATTTTTTTCCTGGTGGAGGAAAATCAATTTATGTCCTGCTAATATTTACACTAAAATTAGACTTTTTAAAGTTTGTTACACTGTAATCTGTTAAATCTAGATGCAAATTTAAATCTAGATCCAAAAGATTTTAGTTGGACTTAAAGAATATTCTCTTAATGTGAGAAGTCAGTGTTTCTTTTCTCCTTCAGAAACTGTCATGACCTCGTTTTTTCTGGGAAAATGTCATGTCTTTTTCAAGTTTCTTGCCTCTACTTCTGTCTAAACACCTCCAACAGCACTTCCTTGTGTCCCTCCTCCAGCACTTCTTACCAAATCTTCTCAGATCATTTCTTTTGCTGCTGACTCACACACAGGGCACAGTTTTATGCAGCAATGGTCACTACCTCTCATGTGGTAACCATGCAAACCATCGAAACCAGATTAGAGCAAAAAGCTCTAAGTGCTGATGAGTAGAGAATTGTGTCCAGTGCAACGCAGTACTCGTGTATCACTCCTTAGCTTTCTACCTTCGTTTTTCTGATCTTTGTCATCAGCCTTTATTATTAATAAACATTTGTAGCATTATTTTCTGTTCAGCACAGAATTTCTAAAGTTTGATTTAAATAATCTGTCCCCAAGGTTATCCAATGTTTTATGTAAAACCAAGAAAGATCCTGCAGAGCTACAAGCTAATTAAGGTAGTGTCTTTCCTGTTCTACTGCACTAGTCAGTTTGGACTTAACATATAGGTTCATATGAATCCTCTGTACATAGACCACCTTGTTTCTTTCACTTTATCATGAGAGGAGCGGTTGGAACTTGTGTAGGGGATGAGTGAACCAAAGAAGTAGAGGAAGCAGGTCATGATCAGAGGTGCCTCACAGGAGCTTGGAAGCAGAGAGCCACTCTTTTGGACGCAGGTCTTGCTCATATTCTGGGCAGACTGAACCACTTGATGTAGACCCTGTGAAATGGCCCTTTATGGTACCGCTGTCAAGTTGACAGCCCAAGTTTATTTCATTTTTCCTATACTGGAGCTTAGGTGTGAAATTCCGACTCACAAATGTAGTTGACAGCTGAACCAAGGAGCCTAACAGGAAGTGAGAGACGTGTCCCTTTTGGTCTCCCAGCCACTCTGGGAGCTTTTATGAACATCTCAAAAGAATAAAACATACGAGGGACCCTTTCTTAACAAAGTTCACCTTCAGATCATGGGCTTCTTCATGAAACTTTGACGAATGTATAGGTTCTTTATTTTTACATGACGCAGATCCTCACCTCTCTAACATTACAAATATTCCTCTTCTTGCCATGACAAAAGCTGTGCTTCTCCAATGGACAGCAGCCATACTCTGTGAATAAACTGAATGGGGCTGGTGAGCTCATTTTCTTCCTCATTTATTTCAGGTTTTCTTGAATTCCCTTCACTATTTCCCCTAAAGCAAAAGCCTACACTTACATAAACTACTCTAAAGGTACTTGAAATGATTTTTCTGATTACATCTCCTAAGGATTAAACCAACTCTTCGCTGTCTGCTTAACACACAAGACTTGCCTAAAATGAACCCAGGTAAGAAAGAAGGGCCTTTTAAGTTCTTAATTTAGGCTACACTGCCTGCCTCAGGGAGTTGTGGGCTTTTCCCAATGATTTTTAACTATTCTTTAGATCACAGAGCCTCTAGCTTATTTAAAGCACTACAAACCTCTCCTCAGATAACTTCGCTGCAAAGTAACTTCCACAACTGATGAGTTGTTTCAGATCTGGTATATCCTTCAGTAAACTCCAGGTCCAACCATGTTACTCACAGTAAAATTTGGGTGGCTGTACAAAAGTCTCACCTCTGAGTAAAAATGAAAAACTTCACATCAGATGTGAAGAGAGAAAAAGTACATGATGGAAAACAACTGATTGTTTCAGGTCTTGTTTTAGAAGAGTAAATATAAGAATTCTTAATATTTAATAATTTTTGGAGTCAAGATTCAGAGGAAAGTCTACATTAAACCAAGGAGAGAAAAAGAAAACAAATTTTTGATCGTTTTTAAGTTGTCTGAAAATCGGATTTGCCAAAGTTATTTTTTCTGATTAATTGGAGTTCAGCTTTGCTTTTCTCCTGTAACTGTAAATTGCCCATAAGGACATGATGAAATGTATTAAAATTTCGTTGATATACTTTGGACTAACTTTTGGGACATTACTGCTGTTTGAAAACCATCTGAGCTAGACATCTGGTTCTGCAGTTTTGTTTTATTTGTACTGAGAGAAAATTTTATACTAATTATTGCTTCTATAACGGGTCATGATAAATAATCATGTGAGCTGTTATTTAAATTTTAAGATGTGCTCACTGTCTAGTAACTTCAAGTAAATTAACTCTGTACTGAGCAGTTGTTGGAAATAGAAGTAACAACCTTGACATTTACATCAAATTTCAGTCTTCAGGACCATTGTGTCGGCATACTATAAGTGCTGACTGATCTGGCATATCATCAAGATTCTTTCCACTGAATACTTTATTAAACTATTAATACAAAAATGAGTTTGAGTGTCTGAAGAACTATGGAAATTACTAAAAATTAAGTTGTCACAAATGGTGTATTATGCTGCATTGCCATGCTTCTGGCTTTATAAGAATGTCCCTATGTCTTTAAAAGCCAAGAGTCTAAATACCTTAGAACCATCCTTCATTTCTCTTTTTCTTTCATAACTCACATTCAGTCTATTGGCAAATCTCATTGGCATTACCCTCAATACATACACTCATCTGAGTTAGTTAGCAGCATTTCTGTCTCTATTATTTTGTTGTTCTTGTTGTTGTTGGTGGTGGTGCTGCGAACAATGCTTGATACACACTACTTAAAGGAGGAATTTGCTTATTTGGGTCACAGTTTTTAAGGTTCATTCTGTGGCTGGCTGGCTCCAAGACAGACAGTATGGTGGAAATGATGGAACAAAGTAATGCAGTTTATGGCCGCTTGGAACAGAGGACAGGGGAAGAGCAATGGGGACATGGAAACCTTGCAGAAGCACATTCCCGAGGACCTGGCCCTTCCAAGCAGGCCCTAGCTCCTAACAGCACATTCAGCTACTAAGGTCAGTAGCTTAGTTCACTGAGGAGCATATGTTTCCCTTCCCACATGACCCCCCTCACCCCTCCAGAAGTCTTTTAGCCCAGGGAGTGAAAATTAAGACAGGCTGGCATACCACACTCTCCCTAGTTGTAGTCCCTCTCATTTCTTGCCTGGCAGTACCCATGACCTGGTAATAGGTCTGATTTTCTTTACCCTTATATATGATGTGTCATCCTTACACAAAGCAATCTCTTTAAAATAGGAATCAAACATTGTCCCTTACTGGTTCCAGCTTACCAGGGTGTTGTGCTCGCTTTCGGGATAAAATCTGGATTCTGTAAGGCTCTACGTGACCTGACACCTGACCAACTTTCTTATCTCACTTCCTAAGATTCTTGGATTTCCTCATTCCTTTTAAATTGACCATATTGCTTCTAAGATATAGCATGTGTCTCTGTATCCAGGACCTCATACTCAGTGTCTCCTTCTTCACAGAGTATTGTGAGTGCATTTAATTACTTTCTTATTTCATTTAGGTTTGTACTCAGATATCATCTTAGAGAATTGTTTTTTAACCACTTTATTACAGTAGCACCTCCTTCATGAGTTTTTGGCCTTCTCCTCAGTCTTAATTACCTTCTTGACTAAAAATATTTGACATCATATTACAGGTATATAGTAACTCATTGTTTATTGAGAATTTCTACCATTACCATGTCAGATCTTTGAGAGACTGTTTTAATTGTGCTTATGATGTTATGTCTGATTTTGTCAGTGGGTAGATCATAGTAGGTACCTAATATATAGTATGTTAGGATGAATAAATAAGTGGTTCCAGTATTTCCCAAATGAACCTTGTGAAAACTCAGACTTACCATTGGCATTTTAAAGACTCCAACAAGAGACAATTCTTAATTATTGGTGTGTATTTTAATTAAGCAAAAATGGAAGTTCACAATTTTTTTTTCTTTACAGAGCTGATTAGTAAAGTGGTATTCATTTGGAAGATATAGGGAGGGAATTACAGGGATGTAAACAGACCATGACCTGTTACAGCCGCCCAGTTCCACCTCTGCTGAATAAAAGGGGATATAACATGAAAATATTTGTTGACCATATTAATAAACAGGCAGAGCTGTTTCTCAGCACAACTTCATTGGAAAAGATATGGTGTGTCATTTTTGGCCCATGGAACATGTTGACTAATTTTGGCCTTAAAAGCAAACTCACTGAGACAAAAACATTTATCAGTGTACTATGCATTTTTACATATAGAGGAAAGAATTGTGAATGTATGACCCTAGGAGTTGTATACTTCCTGTGAAGCAAACAATGCCATCTGAAGGTAGACTCTGACAAACTAAAAATATGAAATTTAACTTCTAAATTAATAGCTAAAAAGGGCTATAAAATATTTGTAGTTCTATATCCAACATATATAGCTTTTGTGGAGCTATATTGAATCATAATACTCAATCCATGAGAATGCGCAAAAGAGGAGAATACATGGACCAAACAGAAAAAAACCATAAAAGCTTTTAACCGAATGATATTGGCAATTAAACTGAATTAAATTAAATATAATCTTCTTTTTTTTTTTTTCCTTTTTGAGACAGGGTCTCACTTTGTAGTTCAGGCTGGCTCTGAGCTCACTATGTAGTCCAGGCAAGCCTCAAACTCAGCAATCCTCCTGCCTCTGCCTCTTGAGTGCTGGGACTACAGGCGTGAGCCACCACGCCTGGCTAAATTAAATATAATCTAATCAGTAGTCTAGACAATCATTAGAAGATAATCAGGTTGGAATATTTTTTTAAAAAATAACTATGCTGCCCCAGAGATTTAGCTCAGTGGTTCTGGCACCTGCCTAGCAAGTGCAAGGTACACTTGGGAGGCAGAGGCAGGAGGATTGCTGAGTTCAAGGCTTGCCTGGGCTACATAGTGAGCTCAGGGCCAACCTGAACTACAAAGTGAGACCCTGTCTCAAAAAAAAAGAAAAAGAAAAAAGAAACTATGCTGACTACAAGAAACCACCTTTAAATATAGGGAAATACATATGTGACTTTAAAATATATGTCATACAAATGTTAATCATAACAAAGAATTCAGAACATAGAGAGTATTAAAAGAGTTTCTTAATGTTCTACAAGAACGTGTAATGGTCCTAAAAGTGAATGTGCCTAAGAACTGTTTCAAAGTACATGAAATAAAGACAGAACTGAAAGATTAAACAGGTGAATATATAATTTGAGACTTGAAGCTCTCAATACATGAAGTATTTCATAGAAAATAGAAATTGTTAGAAATATGAAACAGTTGGACATCTACCTTCATGGAATTCACACAGAGTGTGCATTTGACAACAGCAGAGTGCATATTTTATATGAAGTGTGCTGAATAAAAGGAGATACATACTGAGATGGACCAGATTCCGGGTCAGAAAAGTCTCTTTGAAAAGAGTTGAAGGGGGCGGGGATGTAGCTCAAGTGGTACTGCAGCCACCTTGGATGCACAAGGGCCTGAGTTTGATCCTTGGCACCACAAAGAAAAAAAGCAAGTCGAATACACATATTTTCCCTTAAGCCAAACAGTATTACCCTAGATATCAAGAAGAGAAAGATATTCTTAAAATCGCAAAATATTTGCAACTTAAACAACAGTAACACACTAAAAAATAACAGCAGGTTAAAGAAATCACAGAGAAGTCAGATATATTTTGAGTTGAATGAAAATGGGAATATACCAGATTTTGTGGCTGCCACTCAGGAATTGCATGGAAGGAAATTTATACCATTAAATGTTTATATTAGAAAATAGTAATAAGGTTAAATCAGTGTATTTTTTTTTCTACCTCCAGAGGCAGAAAGAAAAACACGGATCAAAAGAATAAAAAAGAACAAGGACTAAAACAGAAATCAGCTGGTCCTCTGGGGAAAAGAAATCAATACAGTTTTATAGTTTTGACAACTTAGATTAAATGGCCCAGTTCTTCAGGGAGAAAATTTTAAAACCTGCCAAAGCTCCCATTAGCAAAAACAGGTACCTTAAATAGCCCTGTATCCTTCTGAAAATTGAACTTGTAATTAATACTCATCAAACAAAATTCCAGGCCCATATTCTTTCCATGAAAATTTTATCATCAAACATTTAAGAAAAATTACCAATCTATACAAAGTTTTTCAAAGTGTAGAAGAAGAAACACTTTGCAACTAATTTTTTTTTTTTTGAGACAGTGTTTCGCTTTGCAGTTCAGGCTGGCCCTGAGCTCACTATGTAGCCCAGGTGAGCCTCGAACTCAGCATTCCTCCTGTCTGTGCCTCCCGAGTGCTGGGATTACAGGCGTGAGCCACCACACCCGGCTACAACTAATTTTTTGAGTTCATCATTACCCAGATTACCCAAAACCATACAAGAATATTACAAGGAAAGAAAACCCAAAACTAATATCCTCATGAACACCAATGCAAAAATCCTTAATGAAATAAAGGGAAATTAAATCTGGCAAAATGTTGAAAGGATGAGCCATCATAAAGGAAGTACAACTTATTCTGAAAATCAAAGCTAAAAGTTCAATATTTGAAAATCAGTCAATGCATTCCACTATATTAATAAACCAAAGAAAAAACACATATCTCAGTAAATGCAAAAATGGCTTTGGGAAAATTCAGTATCATTCATGTTAAAAAAGAAAGAAGAAAACTTAGAGTAAAATAAGAAAGTGATTTCCTCAACCTGATATTGGACATCTCTAGAAATCTGTACATAAGTTTATATTTACTGATGAATTAAAGAATGTTTCATCTAAGAT
>PVIC010048507.1:0-13494 GCA_004025085.1 Thryonomys swinderianus | reverse complement strand
AGCAACGGTAAACAAATGTGTCTGAAACTTGCAATCACTGTACAAATTAATCGTAAAATTAAAAAATCCTAAAAAGTTACAGAGGGACACTTGTAACTATGTTTAAGGATTACAAAATGAAAATAAAAGAGCTCTCAGTAGATGAACGAAGCTTTTGTGTATAAGCACCTACAAAGAATTCTTTCAAAAATATAAATGAAGCTCAATCATCTAATTATGAATTTGATTTGTTGTTCGAAGAAATTTTGAAACTGACAAAATGAGACTATCAATAGGATGTGATGCTGATGCTAATTTTAGTAGCAAAATGATTCTAACAATTTTAAGATATCAAGTAAACAGTAAGTTAAGCAAATGGTCCATGTTAACAAACACTCTTGGCTGGAAAGAATGAGAAAGTACTATAAGAGATGAAATCACTAATATAGAGAAGATTTCTATATCATCAGTTTTATAGTTACTGTGCCATCAAAAAATGTTTCACTTCAGATACAATTCATCATTTAAAAGTCATACAAGGGGCCAGGGATTTAGCTTGATGGCACCAGTGCCTGCCTCGCAAGCACAATGTACTGAGTGTGATCTCCCATACCAAAAAAAAAAAAGAAAAAAAAAAGTCATACAAAGGCCAGGGATTTAGCTCAGTAGTTCCTGTACCTGCCTAGCAAGCACAAAGTCCCTGGTTTAATCCCCGGTAACCACATACAATACTGGGCATGGTGACTCATCCCTATAATCCAGCACTTGGAAGGCAGAAACAGGAAGATTGCTATGAGTTAGAGACTTGCCTGGGCTACATAGTGAGCTCAGGACCAGCCTGAACTGCAAAGTGAGACCCTGTCTCAAAAAAAAAAAAAAAAAAGAAGTTGTACAAATGTTCGATGAATCTTACATGCACATGCTTAGTGATTTGAAAGGGAAGGAAAAAATTTGATAGATTTCAATATATGTCGTGCTAAAGAGAGCTCAAAAATTTGATAGATTAAAGAAAGGGAAACAAAGCTTTTGTATATATGGAGTGGGAGTTGTAGGGAGGGCAGGGGAATGAGAAAAGTGAGAATCAAGATGTGTCATGTGCATATACAAATTCTCGTGTAGAATGTGATCATAAGGTAAGTGAAAAATATACCAATAAAATCAATTAAAAACAAAAGAACAAATTAAGTACATTAGTAGAAAAGCTATAGGTAATTTTCATGAAAAAAGTGACAGAACTATATTGAAAGAAGGTATTAATTAGTGAAGTAAAATATAGATATGATGAAAGTATGTCAAATTGGTTTACTTTTAGTCTACTTACTTCCTAGTCTAAAAGACATACTTTATATATTAATTCCACATGAATATAAAAATAAGCCTATCACATGATTTAAAACTTCCTCCCTAACTTTTTCTTCTTTATGCAGGGAACACATGCTATTTAAGTATATTTTCACTTAGCCAGTGGACCTCATGGGAAGGTACTCAGAGAGTAAGGTGTGAGGCACTTGTTGATGTAATCCTAATCAAGGAAATGGGAGCTCTGACACAGCCTGCACAGGACATAATTTCTAGCAATTTTCAAATAAAACATGAATTTAACTTTAATCCATGACAAAGAATGGAAAAAAAAATCCTTAACTGAAATGTTAACATTCCCTTTCACTGGAATTAGAGGCAACAAACCAACTACCTTAGTTTTCTTTATATTGATAGTTATATATTTTTGGTAACATTTTGAAAATGAGTCTGTGAAGAATCCTGATCAGAGAAAGTGATGATAATGACATATACTGTTTTTAAGTGATAAACTCAGAACTCATACTTTGTTTATTCACATAAAATCCTGAAATGAACTCTTTGTTAGATCTATTGGGAGAAAAAAAATCACACACCACAGTCATTTAGAAGCCTGCTTTCAATATATATATTATACTTTGGTACCATAAGTTTTCTAACTGACAATGCACACTAAAAATGATGAGAAAAGAGTCTGAATGAAACATTTACACAGTATCAAATATACTCTCCTACAAAGAACTTAATAGGTCTAGAGGGAAAAAAAAACCTTCCTTTATTCAAGAGAAGCTTGTCAGAAACCACCTTATCCAAGAAATCCAAGTAAACAAAATATTGGGAAAAACATATTATACATTATCACTTTTGAGGTATTCATGCCAAAAATGTATTACTTCAAATACAAGCCTGAATAAAATATACACACCAGTTTGGAAACAGTTGTGGAAATACAAACTGAGAGGCACACTAAAAAAATGACCTGTAACAGTATCCAAAACTGTCACAATTATGAAAGACAAAGAATAGGGAGCTATTAAGATTAAAGCATACCAGACTTCCAACCCTGCCACAATATATTAAAAGTGACTAAATTTAACCTCATATCTTTATAAGAAAACTAAGCAAATGACATTAAAACAATGGTTTTTAAATTTTGCTCAGAATTGTATTCCTAAGAATAGGAAAACAAAGTGAGTCACACTTCACAACTGAAACTTTTATCTTGGAGGCACTTTGGGGAATGAAAACAGGCAGAGCGACAAACAAACCCAGTATTATCTCTACTAAGCTGAGGAAATAAATGGTTTAAAACAAGTGAGAAGCAGAGTAACGAAGACAAAGCAAATCCATACATATAAACTGTAGATATCTATAGATGTATCTTGAAAAACAAAGACTGGCTAAGAATTTGTGCACATTAAGAAACCACCTGAGGCTGAAAAAAGAACTTAAAAAGTTACATGAAGGGGCTGGGGATTTAGCTCAAGTGGTACCATGCCAACCTTGGATGCACAAGGGCCTGAGTTCAATCACCAGTACCGCAAAAACAAAAAAAAAAAAATTAAATGAGTAAGATTATTTATTCCCCAGCCATACTTGGAATACTCTAGAATAATCTGTTCCAACTATTTAAGAAAGGAAAAACCTTGGAAGACAAGAAGATCCAAATAGACTACTCAGAAGGTGTAACTACAGTAATAGGGATAAATTATCTCTAAATTGTGTTCTAACAAAGGTTATTTACAAAGCTTAAAAGGTTCAATTAATTTCCACTAATTTGACTGCAATTAGAACAATGTATAATGCAATTTAAAGTAATACAAAAAACCCGGTAATCAACAATACAAATTATAAAATAATCTATAACTAGCATGCATGTGAAAATATAAAAGAACACGACTAGTTAATAAAAAGTTTTTAAAAGCGGCAGAAACATACCTAAAAATGAGAAATACCAAAACACAGTAGTCCTTTGGTTCACAAACTTATTTCTTTCCGTAATTCTGGTAGATTCATTCTGAATCTACCCACTGAATTTGATTCAGTTCTCATCCAGTTCTATTTGTAACCAGAATCATGAAAAGAATGAAGTTTGTGAACAGAGGTACCACTATAGTGGGGGAAGATGCTATAAGAATTATATATCGAGGGAAGGAATAAATATGATTCTGAAAGAAAATAAAAGATCACGTATAGCCAGGCGTGGTGGCTCACACCTGTAATCCCAGCACTTGGGAGGCAGAGGCAGGAGGATTGCTGAGTTTGAGGCTTGCCTGGTCTACATAGTGAGCTCAGAGCCAGCCTGAACTACAAAGCGAGACCCTGCCTCAAAAAAAAAAAAGAATTACATATTGATGTTTATATATTTAAAAATTAATAGAGGCAGAGACAGGAGGATTGCTGAGTTCGTGGCAGCTTGCCTTGGCACCATAGTGAGCTCAGGGCCAGCCTGAACTACAAAGCGAGACCCTGTCTCAAAAAGCAAATAAATAAATAAATAGAGGCAAGGGCTGGTGATTTAACGCAAGTGGTGGTACCGTGCCAATCTTGAACGCACAGGGACCGAGTTTGATACTTGGTACCACACAAAAAAATAACAATAACAACAATAATAATAGAGGCAAAAATGAACATAATAAGGCAGAAAATATAAAATATAAAAAAGACACGGGCGTGACTTTTAGATACTATTAAATGTTTAGTAATAAAACATTTGGGATAAAAACTACACTGTACAGGGCCAGAGATTTAGCTCAGCGGTTCCAGCGCCTGCCTCTCAAGCGCAAGGTCCTGAGTTCGATCCCGGTGACCAAATACAATGCTGGGCGTGATGACTCATGCCTGTAATCCCAGCACTCGGGAGGCAGAGGCAGGAGGATTGCTGAGTTGAGGCTTGCCTGGGCTACATAGTGAGCTCAGAGCCAGCCTGAACTACAAAAGGTGACCCTGTCTCAAAAAACTACACTGTACAATGTTAATGGTTGGAAAGGATCATGAAAGAAAAGATACAGCAATTTAAAACTGTCCAATTAAAATGGAGCACAGGATGGAGGGATAAACAGAGCCTTGATAACTGAAGTATAATAAATCTAATCAATCTGTAATTGGGATCCCAGAAGAGTGAAAGAAATAAAAACCTATTTAAAGAAATAAGGCCAAGTGAGGTGGGAAGGAAAGAAAGGAAGGAAGGAAGGAAGGAAAGAAAGAAAGATCTGTACAATATACACATTTGGGCTGGAGATTTAGCTCAGTGGTTCCGCCGCTACTAGGAAGCCTGTGACAAGCAGATTGCAGCAATTTCCAGGCCAGCATGTGTCCTACCAAGATCATGTCAGAAAATAAAATAGAAAGGGTTGAGGATATAGTATAGAGGTTAAGACACAGGGATAGGATCCTGGATTGGAGGCTAGAAAAAAATCTTCATTTACTATGTTAGGGACATCAATGGAGAAATATAAATAAAGTCCAGAAATTAACTTGGTAACAGTTTAATGATATAAACTTTCTTTTTCTGGTCACCACTGTACTACAGTTCCTATTGTATACAGAACATTTGAAAAGCTTTTGTTTTTTAAATAAAGTTTTTATTTTTATCCTCCATTTAGTCATAAAAAGGAGGGATTGGAGATGACTAGGGATTGAACAGGTGGGCATAGCTTGTCCTATGTAACATAAGTCTGTAACAAGGAGCTCCTTTTATTTTATTTTGAGACTGACCTAATAAGTTGTCCAGGTAGGCCTGAAATCTGTAACCATCCTATCTAGGACTTCTTGATAGCTGAGATTACAGGTGTGTACCACCAAGTCAAGTAAAAACAAAGCCATAATTAAATGCCTACTGTGTATAAGGAACTAGGTACTAAAAAATTACTTATGCCTGAAAATAATTTTCTGAGTCCATAAAGTACCTCAAAGAAAATAAACACATAAAAGTAAGTATTTATATCCAAAATTTCATAAAATTAAAAAAAATCTTAGTGCCTGGCATGGTGGCTCACGCCTGTAATCCCAGCACTCAGGAGGCAGAGACAGGAGGATTGCTGAGTTCTAGGCTTGCCTGGGCTACATAGTAAGTTCAAGGCCAGCCTGAACTACAAAGCTAGACCCTGTCTAAAAAGAAAATAATCTTATTTTGGAGACAAAAACATCAATCATCTATTTTAATATACTTGTATAACCAGTAGGTCAACAATAATGAAAAAGAAAAAAATTTTAATATACCTCAAAACTCACATGATTTTTCAAATACATATACTGGTAGAGCCTGAAAACCTCCACCAAGTACTTAAAATGGGCCATAAACTAAGGGCTTAGAGTGGGCCTGCTTACCTCAGGCTGCATTATGTAAGAGTCCTGCATGTGATCTCGAACCTCCTTCAGGAAGCTTGGATGGCTACCTACCTAAAAAAAGATTTTAAAAGACTTTATAAATATATATATATATATAAAACTACTAGGATGAAAGGTAAATGAACATTCTGTAAACGTTGCTTCTCAATTATCTGTTCTGACTTATAAACTCATTTCAACTTTTTTTTTTGAGACAGGGTCTCACTTTGTAGTTCAGGCTGGCTCTGAGCTCACTATGTAGCCCAGGCAAGCCTCAAACTCAGCAATCCTCCTGCCTCTACCTTCCAAGTACTGGGACAGGCATGAGCCACCACCCCCGGCACTGTGGTATGTAGTATAGATTGTTGGTGGACGTGAGTCTCTATGCCCAGCATTGTATGTGGTTACCAGGGATCTAACTCAGGACCTTGAGCTTGCAAGGCAGGCACCGGGAACCACTGAGCTAACCCTCCGGCCCTCATTTCAACTTTTAAAAATACCTATCTGTCCTGTTGTCACTGTTATCCATCTTACAGACTTTTTGAAATAATTTTCCCAGAAAAAAATGATCTACTGATGAAACAAAGGAGTAAGGTATTACAGACTTGACATACCACTAATGGAAAATAATTACGTGCCTCTTAGATGACTTAGTGTCTTCTAAAAACTTTTGAAAATATGTTAAACTAAACCTAGTGTGGTAGCACTCACCTATAATCCCAGCATTTGGGAGACTAAGGCAGGAGAATTGCCAGGAGACAGAGCCAGGTAAAAACAATATAGTGCGTTCAGGGCCAGCCTGAACTACATAGCAAGACATGTCTGAAAATATTGTTCTCCTCAAAATGCTAAACTATAATGAAATTTCCAAGTAAGTAATTTGAAGATTATAGTTATAATCTTTTTACCAACTGGTTGTTTTGGCAATTCTACTAAAAGCACATGAGAGTTTGTAATACTAAATATAGTTCAAAGTTATATCCTTACTCTTTACAAAAAAGTGTAAAAGCATACTTCCTGCTTGCCATCAAAGTCAAAACATCACACTAGAAAAGATAAGTGATAAGCACAATAGTTTCCTATGACAAGATCTAGATTACTAATTAGATTTATCAGCACATTCCAGAAATGGAGCAGTGAGGACACAGATAAACAGCAAGATCAGCAAGTTAAATTAGAGGCAAAATTCAAAGAAAAGGTCACCACACAACTTTAGTTCTCAGGCTTTAAAAACAAAAAACAAAAAAAGTCATTTACTACAACATTTCATGTAGCTTTCTGTCTCATTGTATCTATTAGTAAATGAGCCTAGCATGGTGGCACAGGCCTGTAATTCCATCCCTCTGGAGGACTGAGGCAGGAAGACTGCAAGTTTCACCACAGCATGAATGGGCAACTTGCAAAAACCCTAACTCAAATTAAAAAATTTATAAGAGCTGGGGCCAGAGATTTAGCTCAGTGGTTCTGGGTGCCTGCCTCCCAAGTGCAAGGTTCTGGCCCCGGCAACCACATACAATGCTGGGTGTGGTGACTCACACCCACCAGCAATCAATACCATATACCACAGTGCCGGGCATGGTGGCTCACACCTGTAATCCCAGCACTCGGGAGGCAGAGACAGGAGGATTGCTAAATTCCAGGCTTGCCTGGGCTATATAGTGAACTGAGGGCCAGCCTGAACTACAAAGTGAGACCCTGTCTCAAAAAAAAAAAAAAAAAAATTTACAAGAGGGCCAGAGAGGGCTGAGGATTTATTTAGCTCAAGAGGTACCGCACCAAACTTGGACGCACAAGGGCCCAAGTTCGATTCCCGGTAAAAACCTCAGAAATTTAGCTCAGTGGTTCCAGTGCCTGCCTAGCAAGTGCTAGGTCCTACGTTTAATCCCCAGTAACCACATACAACAATACCGGATGTGGTGACTCACCCTCACCAGCAGTCAGTACTGCCTACCACAAAGGCTGGATGTGGTGCCTCAAACCTGTAATCCCAGCACTTGGGAGGCAGAGGCAGGAGGACTGCTGAGTTTGAGACTTGCCTGGGCTACATAGTGAGCTCGGGGCCAGCCTGAACTACAAAGCGAAACACTGTCTCAAACAAACAAACAAAAAGAATTACATGAAAAGATTGTGAAAGTCATCATAAAAATGCATCAACAACCAAAAGAAATAACAGAAACTTTCAGTGAAGAAATGCAAGATAGAAAGGATAAATTATAAAGAATCAATTAACTAGAAAACAAAACAATAAAATATCCCAAATGAGAAAACAGACTGTAACAGGCAAAGAATAGGGCCTCAGAGACCTGCAGGACTAATAAAAATTTAACACTCATGTCCTTAAAATCTTGGAGATAGAAAAAAAGAAGACACACCTAAAAATAAGTCCTCAAAGAAACAGTATATGAATGTTTCTTTCTTTTTTTTTTTTTTTTTTGAGACAGGGTCTCGCTTTGTAGTTCAGGCTGGCCCTGAGCTCACTATGGAGCCCAGGCAAGCCTTGAACTCAGCAATCCTCCTGTCTCTGCCTCCAGAGTACTGGGAGTGCTGGGATTACAGGCATGAACCACCATGCCCAGGACTGTATGTGGTTACCGGGGATCGAACTAAGGAGCTTGTGCTTGTGAAGCAGGCTCCAGAACCACTGAACTAAAACTCTGGCCCCTATATGAATGTATCTTAAATGAGGCAAGACATCCAGGCCCAGTCTAAGCCAGGAGGTCCTAGATGCCACACACCTTGCCTTAGCTGATGCTGATCCCTGCTGGGGCCCACACCACTCAAGAAGAGACAGGACCACAACAAACCCACATGGCCCCTGCTTCTAGGGTCTCCATATCACGGGGCAACAGAGTTGACAACCAACTGATCAGAGACCAACACGCAGGAAGTTCTACTCCAGGACTGATACGACAGAAACAGGATGAGATGCCTTGGGGAACAGGGTTACAGAAGGTGAGAACTAAATAGGGATCTCCTAGGAACCTCTGGGACATCCAGGCTCAGACCGTGTAGATCACAGGTCCTATATTTTGTCATAGGAGTCCAGATTTGGTAGGAGCAATAAAGAGACCAGCTCTGAAGAAAATATTTAGTTTACTGGTACGCTTTAGCTCTGGCACTGCTGCCTACAACCCAGCAGAATTTAATAGTCTGAATTATTATACATCAATGTAAGAGTGGTCTAATTGTCTTCACTAAAATTGTAATCCTCTGTGTTTTGGTTAAGGACTACTCATGAGTGCTTTTAGGGTATGTCAATAGCCAGTTGACATTTCACGCCATTATTGAAGATTAGTTTATTGCTACAGCCAAGGTAACATAGTAGTGGCTGGCAAATGGTCTTCACCTTAAACCAATATCTAGACCACATGGTTAATAAATCATTCTGTGGTTCGTTCTGTGGGGCACGGGTCCAAAGAATTTGCAAACCTCAGGACAAAACAAAAGGAACATAAAACCTCAAAAACATGAAAAGACTAGGCAACAAAATCCCTCCCCAAATTCCCAACTCTACCAACAGGTTCAGAAAGAAAAAAACTGAGTGGGAAAAAAATCATAAAAGACACAGCAGATAGGCCTGAAAGGGTATCATGGAGTTAAAACAGGTCAGTAAGGTGCTTGGCAAATGAAGAAGATATAAGTAATCAGATAATAAACCTAATGAGACCAGTGATCAGCACATCTAGAGAAGACATTAATAAACATCTAATGCAGCTAAAAGAAGTGATAGAAAACATGATACTCAGCACTGAAAAGAATGGGAGTTCATAAGAAATTTCCAACCAGAAATCCAGTAGATTAAAAACATGATCCAAAGTATGAGAAGCCCAAGCAACCAATGTGAAGACACAGATCAACAGGACAGGGATATGGTCAGGGACCAACTTATGAGTGATACTTTTTTTTGAGACAGGGTCTCGCTTTGTAGTTCAGGCTGGCCCTCAGCTCACTATGTTGCTCAGGCAAGCCAGGAACTCAGCAATCCTCCTGCCTCTACCTCCCAAATGCTGGGATTACAGGCGTAAGCCACCACACCCGGCACTATATGTGGTTACCGGGATAGAACTCAGGGCCTTGTGCATGCGAGGCAGGTGCTGGAACCACTGAGCTAAATCTCCAGCCCATGAGTGATACTTTTAAAACAACAAAGGAACACAACTATTGATCCAAACAGCACCTAGATGACTCAAAGAGGATTAATACAAAAGAAAACAGAATTAATGAAAAATAAAAGACTACACAAAGGATACACGTAACAGTAAAAAACTTTACAGATGTGGAAAAAATTCAACATAGAAATATCTGAAGCATACAGAATCCCCAATAGCTACGAATTAAGAAAAAGGGAAAGAAAATAAGTAACAGCATATTAATGACAAATAAGTCAGCATATAAATTATAATTACTGATGTTAATAGACTGAACTCACCAAAGACACAAAAATTAGCAAAATAGATCAAGAAACAAAAATCAATGGTATGCTATATACAAGAAACACATATAACACAAAAATAAATTCAGACTAAACATCAAAGGATGAAAAACAATATTCCATGCACTGGGGAACTCAAGACAAGCAGAAATAATCTATTCTATTTTCAAAATAGATTTCATCTATTCTTATTTCCAAAGTGAATTTCAAGTCAAATCTGATCAAAAGAGGAAAGAAAGATATTACATATTGGTTAACATGTTCCCATTGGCTTGAACCAACTGGTGGGCATGCATGACTATACCATCAGCAGAAGGTTGGTGAACCAACATGATAAAAGCCATTTACAGGGCCAAGGATTTAGCTCAAGTGGTACCGCATGGATCTTAGAAGCCCAAGAGCTGGATGGAATTCATTCCCCGCTACCAAAAAAAAAAAAAAAAAAAAGCCATTTACCTTTAGGAAAAATTGCCATCACCATATTAAATAAGAAAAAGTTGAAAGCATTCCCTCTAAAATCAGAAATAAAACAAAAATGTCCATTATCACTATTCCTATATAACACAGTCCTCAAAACAGCCACAACAATCAGGCAACAAAAAAGAAACTGATATAATCCTTCACTTGCAAGACTTAAAATACTCCACCATGGGCCGGAGGGTTAGCTCAGTGGTTGCGGCACCTGCCTCCCAAGCCCAAGATCCTGAGTTCAATCCCCAGTAACCACATACAATGTTGGGCATGGTGACTCACTCCCACCAGCAATCAACCAGCAATCAGCACCACATACCACAGTGCCAGGCGTGGTGGCTCACACCTGTAATCCCAGCACTCGGGAGGCAGAGACAGGAGGATTGCTGAGTTCGAGGCTTGCCTGGGTTACATAGTGAGCTCAGAGCTAGCCTGAACTACAAAGCAAGACCCTGTCTCAAAAAAAAAAAAAAAAAAAAAAAACTCCACCATAAGACTTTGAGAATTTATAGTCAAAATTCAGCCCTACAGCAGAATACAAAACAAAAATCAATAGCCATCCTACACACTAGTAACAAACTCACTGAAGAGGAAATTTGGGAAACAATACTATTTACAATAGCATAAAAAATTACTTAGGTATTAACCTAACTAAGAAAGTGCAAATTACATCACTACAATGAAAAATTACATCATTCTGGAAAATGAAATCAAGGACATCAGAAAATGGAAACATATCCTCCTTTCCTGGACAGGCAAAACCAACATAATCCAAATGACAATACATCCAAAAATGCAATCCCAATCAAAAAATGATGTAATTTCTCAACGAGCTAGAGAAAACAATCCTAAAACTTATGTAAAACAAGAAAGAGAACCAAAGTAGTAAAAGCAATCTTGGGTACCAAAAGCAAAGCAGATGGCATCACAATCTGAGACTTAAATTTTTTTTTTTTTTTTTTTTTTGGAGACAGGGTCTCACTTTATAGATCAGGCTGGCCCTGAGCTCACTATGTAGCCCAGGCAAGCCTTGAACTCAGCAATCCTGCCTCTGCCTCCCAAATGCTGGGATTACAGGCTACAGGTGTAAGCTACCACACCCAGCATTGTGGGATGTGGTACTGATTGCTGGTGGGCTTGAGCCACCACATCCAATGTCATATCATTGTATGTCGTTACCAGGATCAAACCAGGAACCTTGCGCTTGCTAGGCAGGCGGTGGAACCACTGAGCTAAATCTCAGGCCCCCCAAGACTTAAAATTATACTGTGAAGTACATGTTGTAAAACAGCATGGTACTGGTACAAAAAAAAACCAGTCATATGCATTGCCCGGGATGGTGGCTCACGCCTGTAATACCAGCATTCAGGAGGCAGAGACAGGTGGATTGCTGAGTTCAAGGCTTGCCTGGGCTACATAGTGAGCTCAGGGCCAGCCTGAACTACAAAGACAGACAGAATCTCAAAAAAAAAACAAAAAACAAAAAAAAAAACGTCATATGGATCAACAGAGCAGAACAGAAGAAACAGATACAACCCTAGGCATATCTTCTACAGCTATTTGATCTTTCACATTAGACCTAAAACATATGCAGGAAGAAAACCTTTTTAATAAACAAACAAGCTGGGGGCAGTACTGGGGGGCCGGGGATTTAGTTCAGTGGTACCGCATCTACCTTATAAGTACAAGGGCCCATGTTTGATCCCCTATACCACAAAAACAAAACAATAATAAAATAATGTCAGGAAAACTATATATCCATATGCAGAAGATTGAGTTTCTAGGCCTATATATCTCATCATGTACTAAAATTTAATCAAAATAGATCAAATATGTATACATTAAAATAATCTGCAAGAAAATGAAATGGGAACAACTCTTGGAAATAAAGGTGTAGTCAAACACTTTAAAAAAAAGAATCACAATAGTTAAAGAATAACAAGAATCAGGCCAGAAATTTAACTCAGTGGTTCCAGCACCTGCCTAGCAAGAGCAAGGTCCTGGGTTCGATCCCTGGTAACGACATACAACAATACCAGGCTTGGTGACTCATGCCCAACAGCAATCAGTACCACATACCACAGTGACAGGCGTCATGGTTCATCCCTTTAATCCCAGCACTCGGGAGGCAGAGGCAGGAGGATCACTGAGTTCAAGGCTTGCCTAGGCTACATAGTGACCTCAGGGCCAGCCTGAACTACAAAGTGAGACCCTGTCTCAAAAAAGGAATAGCAAGAATCAGCAAGTGAGATATCAAAAGAACTTTGTGCAGCAAAGGAAACAACCAATAGAGTGAAGAGAATCCAGACCAGGAAAAACATTTTGCCAGCTATTCCTTGAACACACAGGACTAATCAACAATATATAAAGAACTCAAAAAATTGGGACTCCCCAAAATAAAAGACCCAATCAAAAATACACAACTAAAATGAATAGATACTTCTCAGAAGAAACACATATAGCCAATAAATACATGAAAAAGTGCTCACCTTTACTGGCCGTCAGAGCAATGCACATTAAAATTCTCCTGAGAGGGCCAGAGGTTTAACTCAGTGGTTCCAGAGCCTGCCTAGCAAGCGCAAGGTCGTAAATTCCATCCCCAATAACCACAAAAAACAATACCAGACGTGGTGACTCACACCTACCAGCAATCAGCACCACATACCACAAAGCCAGGAAGGGTGGCTCATGCCTATAATCCTAGCACTCGAGGAAGAGGCAGGAGTATTGCTGAGTTCAAGGCTTTCCTGGGCTACATAGTGAGGAAGAGGCAGGAGTATTGCTGAGTTCAAGGCTTTCCTGGGCTACATAGTGAGCTCAGGGTCAGCCTGAACAACAAATCAAGACCATCTCAAAAAAACAAAAACAAAAACCCATAACTCTCCTGAGACACCATTTTGCCCCACAAAGAATAGCTATCAGGGCCGGAGGGTTAGCTCAGTGGTTCCGGCGCCTGCCTCGCAAGTGCAAGGACCTGAGTTCGA
>PVIC010048506.1:0-13487 GCA_004025085.1 Thryonomys swinderianus | reverse complement strand
TCGATAATAGCCCTTTGTCTGATACACAGCTAGTAAAGATTTTTTCCCATGTTGTTGGTTGTCTTCTAGCAGTGCCAGCGACTTCTTTGGCTGTGCAGAAGCTTTTCAGTAGGATGAGATCCCATTTGTTGATTCTTTCTGCTAGTTCTTGTGCTAGAGAGGTTTTATTCATAAAGTCTCTGCCTAAGCCAATGTCTCCGAGAGTTTTACCAAGCCTGTTTACCAGCAAGCTTATTGTGCAACGCATTTTTAATTTAAACAATCACTGTAAATTTCAGTCCCAACATGTAGATTCATATAAAAGGTGAATGAAGGGGAGGGAGCCATTGAATGAGCAGAGCCTACTGGTCCCCTCAGAGACAATGCCTAGAAGGCGGGAGCTGACAAACTCCAGGGATCACAGGTTCTCAAAGTGAATTCTTTAAAGAGGAGGGAAGAAATGTAGCATAATTATACTTTTTTTTTTTTGCCGCAGAAGATTTTAAAAATATCAGGTGTGATATAAAGGCTCATTATCAGGCTATGTCTGTTGTGCTAACATCTAAATTGAAGTTCAGGTACAGAGTTGCCCTGCCATTAATCCTATTGTCTCTGCAGTGTCATTTTGTGTGTGGCACCTTGGCCCTGTAATAGAACTGTGTATGTCACACAGCTGAATGAGCCAAGTAGATAGTATGGCATTTTGGAACAAAAATAGTAGCTATGTCTTTCTATAATTATCCTTTCCACCTTTAAAAATAGACATAGGTAAAAGTAGAATATTTGGAAATACTTGAGAAGCAAGTCCAGATGCTGAGTAGAATATGGAAAAGATGTGAGGGCCTCGTGTGTGTGCCGTGCTGCCGATGCCATCCGGCGGGCCTGCCCTAACCTGGGCAGCTCTTGCTCTCCGGCACAGCGAAGCATCAGGAAGCAGAGTACCAGCTCCAGTGCCCCAAATGAAATGCTCCTACTTGTTGACATGAGCTGGAGAGTAGTTCTGAGACTAATCATCCTTAGCCCTGTGACTGTGGCAGTTATTCCCCTTCAGTTCCCTATTGAATGGGACAAAGCCACTTAGACTGAGGGAAAGTAACAGGCCCAAGTGCGGCCTATCTAAAATCTGCCAGAGGGCTGCTGTCTGTGTGATCTACTTCTAGGAGAAAAAGAACGTCAGGCTAATTGATTTCAGAAATTTGACCAAGTCTTCGTTGGCACTGTAGTGTGAGGTTGAAAGGAAGCTGTAGGGTTGGAGATGTGGTCAGAACTGACAGCAACTGGACACTCAACAGAACTGTATTGCCAGAGGAAGTTGAATTTGCAGAGTGAGGCGGGGAGAAACCCTCTCCCAATAGCTGGAGGCTGCTGTGATTTGAGACAGAGGAGAGCACAGGAGGCCCAGTCCCAGCATCACCTCAGCTTGTGGTGGTGTCCTAGTCACGTGCACGTTCCTCCCAGTGGTCTGCTTCCACAGATCCCTCTTTTCCTTGAGATAAGTTGAGTGGACCTTCTTTTGTTCCTTTTAGGCTGAAACAGCAAGTTCTGTTCTCTGTGGGAAATGAAATAATACATATCGGTTATATGTATTACATATAAGACCTCTCCAGTTTTGCTGTGGTGAGAAAATTGAAGCTATCTACTGTACGTGAATCAGAAAGGCTGCAAGAATTATGTTCTTATTCAATAACAGTTTTTTCAAAATATCAAAATATCTGAAGTATGTCACGTTGTTAACAAAGTGTCTGGCAGAACATTCTGGTCAGGAACACTAGCAATTCATGCATTATATTATCTTAGTATATTAGCCTAGTATGAGAAGTGTCTTGTTTTTAAAGTTTTTCTGTAATTGAGTTTAATTTGAGTTTCCACAATACCTACCATCAGGGAACTTAATCTGATCAGTTCTGTACATTCATTTCAGTATGTTTTGAGCATTTTCAGGATCCCACCCCAGATGGCATTTATAGCTTTGAAGGAACTGAGCTACTATATTTTATGCCATGCAACTTGCTCTGCCTAAAATTTTGCCATTATTTTTATCATCATAATCTTTAATATGCCCTTGAGCCTGTTTTAGTCATCTTACAGATGGCACAGGCCAGTGCTTTAAACATACCTGAGGTGGGGGGTGAGCTCCCCCACCCCAAGGTTTTGTTACTGAGTCTGTGGGGCAGTGCATGTCACATGCGAGTATCACACGAATGTGTAAATACCACTTTATCAATACTTCACTCCTTCACACATTTAGAAGTTGCAATGTCAAATTGCTGTGGGAGTTTCTATATGCCTCTTCTCAGTTTCTCTACTGTCTCACAGTGGATTCATGAAGGACTGCCACTTCTCCGTGGACTGCACTTTGATAAATGCCAGATGAAGCTGTTCTTCTCCGTGTCTCCTTGACAGAACCGAGAGCCACCTTTCGGGTCCTCCCTTCTCCCAGCCCACCTTGCACACCCTTCGTGAGGACACAAGGGATTTCTGAGTGTTTTGCTGCCCCCTTCCCGTAGGAAATGTGATATTCTTTCCCAGAGACTCTCTGCCAGCACTACCGCTTAGCATCAGGACTTACTGTTTGTTACTTGCTAGGCTTCATCAAGGAGGAAGCCCGGGTCCTCCTTGTCCCTGCTCTTAGAAGTCAAAGTGCTCTGTGGTTCTCACTGTGATTGCGTGACATGCACCCACCTGGTTTGTGGCCTGGGCTGAAAGGGGCACAGAATCTTCTTGGAGACTTACAGGAATCTGAGCTCTCTTTATATTTTCCTTTCTTGAATCCTTCTTTTCTCAGATTAGGCAATGTTCATTTAGTATTGGGAGTGGAGGTATGGGATAAACAAACTCTTAATCTCTCTTATTTTTTAAACTTTAATTTATAGAATATATATTATGCCCTTGCTTTTTTAAGGCTTACTTTTGAGAGATTAAAAGATAAACAACAGAAACTAAATCTCCTGTCATACTCCTCCAAGTTCCTCTTCTCTAAAGCTTTTCTCTCTTTTGAATTTAAAGGATGATTTTGAAGTTTTGGGCCATAGAAATGGAGTCACTTGAGTGACAGGTGGTGAGAAACTTCAGGTGCTCGTGTACGTGGCCCTCTCTCGAGGGTGCGATGCAGCCTCAGAGCTGTCACTCTCACTACAGACTCCCGCCTTCAGCAGTGACTGCCTGTTCCTCACTTTTCATATATGTAAGCAGTGTCACGATAACACTCAGGTTACTGTGGCAGCTGTGGAGGGAGCCTGCTCAGATCTTCTTCCAAAAGCCCCAGTTGCATTTGCCACCCTTGCTGCATCGTCTTTGGCATCTTTGGTCTATCATGACAGAGAGAATAGACATGCAAAGGGTGGTAGAAGCAGAGAGATGCTACTTTCGTTACCTTGAGAAAGATGTCATTAGTGATGGAGGAGAATAAGAGACTATTCTGCCCATGCTAGGCTCCCTGCGGTTGCTCCCAGCTCTGAGTGAGCCATCCAGAGATTCTGGA
This sequence comes from Thryonomys swinderianus, assembly GCA_004025085.1. Lineage (NCBI taxonomy): Eukaryota > Metazoa > Chordata > Mammalia > Rodentia > Thryonomyidae > Thryonomys > Thryonomys swinderianus. The sequence goes on along the minus strand of PVIC010048506.1, from coordinate 10,027 downwards.
ACCATAACTCCTACCACAGCAGCTCACAGTCAGCCTCGGTTTGGAGGCTCTCCTTTGGGCTGGCTAAGACTGAGTTGCAAGAGGGCTGTGGTTGAAGCTCTTCCTACACAACCTGCCTGAACCAAGGGCAAGTGTTATATCAATGTCTGCGTACTCTCCTGGAATATGTTACCCCTTTATCCTCTACAAGTATTTCCCCAAATCTCCCACATCTACATCACATCTTGCTGCGTGCCATTCAGAGGACACAACTAACACATCGGAAAATTTCACAGCCTGCAAGAGCCACTCCCTTTAGCTATGGAGTTTTGGTCTTCAAATAGAGACTAATGTCAAGAACCAGGGTTTATACCAAACTGTAGACTATGTTTTCCTGACTGGGCATGTCTGGGTTTCTCAGAGATGTGTGGGATCAGGGGCGAGGGAGGGGGAGCCTGTGGTAGTTAAGCCTAATTGTGTCAATTTGATTGGCATGGGAGCCACTGAGGGGATTAGTAAACATGCTTCTGGTGTGTCTAAGTGGTTCTTGGAAGCAAGAGTGAACTCGGGCCTGCCTCTTCCTCTCTGGCACTGCACTCCTACTTTGAGGCCTGGATGAACTGAACATCTTTGTTCTGTGTTAGCCACTTTCTTATCACTGGGACACAATCTCCGACAACCTGAAGGAGGAGAGGTTTATTTTGACTCATATTGCTTGTCCGCAGTTGGCTCAGTGTGAAGCAGGAAAGCGTGGTGGAAGGGTCTGGGGAGAAAAGCTGCTCATGTCATGTGAACCAGGAAATAGAGAGCAGAGAGGAGCTGAGAAGAGAGATGAGCCCTTCCAGGTCATGTCTGCGGTGGTTTACTTTACAGATCAGTCTTCAGAGACCAGGACCATCTTCTAACAGCTAGGCAGCTGTAGAATCCCAAGGTGCAATCCTGCAGTCCTCTTCCAGGAGCCCTCCCTATGCATGCATGACGCTTTTAGGGGACATCTAGCTACAGACCACCACACTTTGCCATGTCCTTCTTCCATGACCTTTGTCCTTTGGACTCAGCTGACCGTTGACTGAATCCCCTGAAACTGTGGACAAAGTTAAACTTCCTTTGAAATGGGAAAGCTAATATGGGGTCCCATGGGCTCTGTGGAAAAGTTGGAATTTAAGGTACATAGTAAAGTAATGCATAAAGAAAATGGGAAGGGAATTAATGCCTCTTCCTTAGTTGCTTCAGGTTGTATCCTGGTGCTTTGTACTCTGAAGCTACAAGCAGTTTGAGCCCTACTTGTCTTAATATGCCCATCACTGGGACTCAATCAGTGGTAATTCAGAAATGCAAACCCCAAAGTGAGCCTGAAATATTGCTTCCTCTATTACATGGCATGCAATTCATACTGCTAGTATTATTAACTACTTTGTTTTTGAGCTTTCTGGACCCACTGGAAATAAGTTAAAGTCTAATTGGGATGTCTGTTAATCTTTGCAATGTCTGAACTTTGTATTGTCTTATGTATATTACCACTCCAGTCATTGGTCGTTCAGGGATATTCCTATGAGAACAAAATGGCTAATTTGATTTCATGTGGATTGTTTCATGATTATGGAATACGTTTTTTTTTATATGGAGACTTATAAAAGCTCTATCTCTAAACCCGCACCCCCTACTTTCTCCCTTGCGAGTGGGGAGAGGACGCTAGAGATCCGGCCTAGCACTTGGCACAAAGTAAGCCAGTGCTCTGCCACCGAGCTATACTTCCAAGATGCAGCCTCCTCCTTCCTCTTTCAGATACCAGTTTCCGTTGTTCGGCAGCTTGTTGCGAAGGGCAGAACACCACTGCCAGGATGGCCACGGGGGAGGATCAGAGGTTCCCTGTTCATCAGCTATGCCAGAAAGCAGCTCTGGGAGAGCTGCAGACAGCCAGGGAACAGCTTACCCTGGGCGCACCTGGGCAGCATGTTTGTTCATGTACTGAGTATCCCGAGCTTCACCTGGGTGGGTTTCATTTCAACCAGTGGATTCTTATGTTAAACAAATTTGATTAAAATTGTCATTTTAGGGCCGGAGGTTTAGCTCAGTGGTTTCGGTGCCTGCCTAGCAAGTGCAAGGTCCCTGGTTTGATCCTGGTGACCACATACAACAGTACCGGCCGTGGTGGCTCACACCCATGGGCAATCAGTACCACATACCACAAATGCCAGGCTTTGTGACTCAAGCCTGTAATCCAGCACTGGCGAGGCAGAGGCAGGAGGATTGCTGAGTTCCAGGCTTGCCTGGGCTACATAGTGAGCTGAGGGCCAGCCTGACTACAAAGTGAGACCCTGTCTCAAAAAAAAAAAAAAAAAAGACTACTTGGAAGTATGAAAAATGAATTTGTCTCATACCCTTTTTAGAAAAGTTAAAACTATACTACTATGATTCAAACAAAGGGCTTATTCTGCCAATGGTGTTGATAATAATAAGCCTCAGATCAGTAGTAGGAGAAATGTCCCTGCCTAGCCATAGGTCCTTCCTACCCTCTCCCCCTTCTCCTCTCTTCATCATGCTTTCCTTTTCATTTTGATTTGGAAAGACTGAATGGATTAAGAATCACTTAGTAGATCAGTTGAGCACAGCCCTGGGTGCATCTGTGGATGACTGACATGTAGGCCAGCAAACAGAGAGGGGAAGAGCTAACCCAGATGGGTGCACCAAACAATAGTCTAAAAGGGAAAGAAGAAGGACATGCTCCTGTTTTTGAAGCACTCCAGTCTTCACCATTGCCTTTGGACATCATTCTCCAGTTTCATTAAGGTAGGGTTGCACCAGAAAATCTACAGTGAGCTTCTAGCCATTTGGTCTTGGACTAGTGGCTGTATTCTTGATCGTTCTTATTTTTCAGTTTCTGTCTTCTTGGACTGAGCAGCTACTGGATCCTTTGGCCCTGCGGCATGCAGGGGGCTACTGCACACACTCCCACTTCTGTTCCCTAAGCCTACTTACTAAATCCCCTCACTTAATTATACATAGATTTTCTATTGATTCTGTTCCCGTAGAACACCCTAAGTGTTACAGAAGTGGACACAGAATGGATGATCAGAGGAGTCCAGGAAGATACAGCTGGTTACCACCTGCTTAGGTGAGCCCTTGAGGAAGGAGCACAAGAAGAGAGGAGAGTGAAAAGCTGCCTTGTCTTGCCCATCTGACACCGGAATCCAAAGTGGACACCAAGGCTCTTCTCAGGTGAGTTAAAACATCTGGAAGGAAAACCCAAATAAATTAATAATTATTACTCCAAATAAATTTTTGTAGATTTTCATCCTTATATTAAGAGGAGTTTTTTTTTTTAGTTCACATTGGTGGAGCCTTCTATTCAAGTCATTAAAAAGACTATGATTGACCAAATCTCCTCTTAAAAGGAAAATTGCGGAATGGACGAAACTTGGTAGCTTTTGGAATGAACTTTTGTTATAGTTTAGTTTTGGAATAAAACCTGTCAGACATTTTATCAAATAGCAGAGGTCAAATGAAGATGTAGATTTGTAAATGATAAATTTAGACTTTCATAAATATTCTACATCATTTTCCTGAGGTAATGACCAAAATACCTGATATTTACACCTGTAGTTTTAATATACATACAATCTAAGTATGCAACAAAGCTCACAGATGGCTTAAACAGGGTTATTTGTGGTAGTACATTATATTTTTATTAGTAATATCAACACTACAAAGAAAAACCAGGAAGAAGTATTAACACGTCTGAGTATTGGGTATTTTAAATTTAAACTATTTTTCAAATAATGTATCAATAGAATTATGATGGTTGACATGGCAACCCCTAGTCCCAAATGGCTATTTAAACTGGGATTAATTAAAAGAACATCCATACCTCAGTTTCTCAGTTGCACCAGCCACATTTCAAGGACTCACTCCCCACGTGGATTGAGTGGGTGCTGTTTTAGATGTGTGAGTGTAGAGTATCTCATTGCCAAAATGTCTGTTGAATAACCCTGTTGTTATAAAACGAGTTATCTTTTGGTAAAAGTCACTGAAATTTAAAGACTTTGAAAATGTCTTTTTCCATTATTTGTATAAGTCTCTAAAGTAGTTTAGTAGAAGTCTAGAAGTATGATGATGTTGTATATTTAGTGAGAAAGATGATGAGAATGATCGTTAATTTCACACATCAACTTCACTGGGCCGGGAAGTGCCCAGCTATTTGGTTGAATGTTACTCCAGGTATGTCTGTGAAGGTGTTCAGATGAGATCCTCAGGGTAGCAGACCACGTGCCCTGATGTGGCTAGGTTTCACCTAGTCAGCTGTGGAACTGAAGAGATCAAACAGGCTGATGGAGAGAGGCTCCTCTTGCCTAACTGCTCGAGCTGGGACATTGGTCTTTTCCAGTTGTCAGACTTGGATTGAAGCATCAGCTCTTCAAGGCTTATTGCCCTTTAGTCTGAATCTTCCATCTTCAGCTTTCTTGATTCCCCAGTCTGTCAACTGCATGTCCTAGGACTTAAGCCAGTATGATCATGTGAACCTGTTCTTTTTATCATTGTTATTATCCCTTCCCCTCAAACACACACATTTGTTTTGGTTCTGTATCTACCATCTGATTCTTTTCTTTTTTTTTTTTTTTTGAGAAAATTGACATATCAAAAAAGGAATAGAAGGGCCGGAGGGTTAGCTCAGTGGTTCCGGCGCCTGCCTCGCAAGCACTAGGTCCTGAGTTCGATCCCCAGTAACCACACATGCTGGGCATAGAGACATGCCCACCAACAGTCAACACCACATACCACAATGCCGGACGTGGTGGCTCACACCTGTCATCCCAGCACTCGGAAGGCAAAGACAGGCGGATTGCTGAGTTCACGGTGGCTTGCCTGGGCACCATAGTGAGCTCAGGGCCAGCCTGAACTACAAAGCGAGACCCTGTCTCAAGAAAGGAAAAAAAAAGGAATAGAAAAAAGCCACTAGTAAATAGTGGAAAGGTGAAGTTTATGTGTTTCTCTTTTGTATTTTCTTTCTTTTGTATCTTAACTGATTGAGTCCTGTAGGAAAATGATCCAATAAGGGACATACACATTTATTCACTTGTGAGTCAGAGAAAGGTGAAAGGGGAAGAAATACCAGAAACAACCAGAGAGAATAAATGACCAGAACAGGAAGGTGTGAGAGACATAAAAATTACAGAATTGACAAAACTTGGCTTTCCAAATAGCAAAATGAAATGATGAGACTAAAGATCATTATTCAAGGCGAATATGAGGCATCTAAAAATGTGATTGATTATTCTTAAGGTGGGTTAGTGATTTTATGGCTTCTCTACACTGCCTGGAATAAAAATAAATGTAAGGAGCCTTCTTCAGGAATGGTTTCTGTGCCCTCATCTCAGGCTTGAGCTGTGGATCAATGAAGGACGATCTGAAGCTTCCTTTTAGCCAGCACCTTATTTAATGCTGCAATTTAGCAGCATGCAAACATTGAATCATCACCATGTGCAAACAAGTAAACACTCATTCTTTTCAGTGATTGAAGAAATAAACAAGAATGGTATTAATTATCTGGCTAGAATAAATTATAATGAATGCAAGCTCATTACTGTTGAAATCGATGCATGCATGCATAGCAGAAGGTACATTTATTGAAGTCAACACACTTAATTACATTTGGAGCAACAAAGAAAGTAGGCATAAAGTCCAATGTCTCTTGAGCCTAAACATTAATTTTGATCTAATTTTCTTTTCCTTGATGTTGAGAAAATGAAAAGGCAAACAAAATTAAGAGACCAATGTTAACTTCATTAGCTCTGTGAACAGGGGATTGTAAGCTGCTTGTACTGTGTGTATCCTAAATTATGATCCAAGGAGAAGTTACTTGATTTTAAAGCCAGGAAGGTTGACATAAGAATAAAGGTAGCCATATGGCCTTTTTTGCTCCATGAGGGTACAGGAAACAGTTATAATACTGTAAGTGCTACAGTGACAGAAGTTATATGGAATTTGGACACTGTTGAAGGAGGTCTATCTTTATGGTGCCAGCTTTTGTTTAAGGATTTTCCTTTTTCTTGAATTCTTTGGTCTTATCCAAATTCTGTGTCTATTTTTATTTTTCTTTGCTCTACACTTCTATGTACATTCTACATATGTTCATATTACCATATTCTGTTCTGTAAACATGAATAAATATTGTGTGCCAATTTTTTTAATTTATAAAAGAAGAGACTTATCTTCTATAAATTTAATGAAAATGTCAATTAATATACTTCCTGAGGCCTATTATTATATGTATCAAGGAGGAAAAATTGATATGCATGATATTAGAGGAGTTTTTGCCCCTTTTATCTTTATTTTGGTTATTATGTGACCTTGAAAAGTTGATACTTTCTGATGTACCATTATAGCAGAAGCTGAAAGATATGTAAATGGAGCCCATGTAAAAACTACTTCAGGTGAGTTAGTCCACTGTTCTCAGCTGTTTCCCCTGACTCCCAACCTTCAGAGACATTTAGTCATTTATACATTCATTACTATCTGAGAGGGAGTTAGCCATCTGGGGCCAAATTAACCTAAAGTACTTTAATAGATCTTCCTAAAAATAGGTCATGCTGCTACTTAGCCACACGACAACGATGAAGATCAAGCATGAACATTAATACTTTACTACTTTAATTCACATGCACCATTCAGCTTTTGCCAGTTGACCAAGATAGACTTTATAGCACTGCAGTACAGGTCAGAATTACCTGTTGCCTTTAGTTGTTAAATTAATTTCTTCAGTCTTGTTTAGTTTAAGACAGATTACAGTTTTTTTCTCAATTTTATAAACTTGACCAGTGTATTTTTGCAGTGTTTCTCAATATGCATTTGTTTGACATTTCCTCATGATTGAGCAGTGTATTTTTAGCAGGAATATCACAGATACAACCCTAAACACAATTTCCTGAGACCCTTCAGGTAGGCCATGATTTTTATTTCTTCCGCCACTGACAGTGTTTGATAATTTGGTAAAACTGATGCCTTCATAGTAAATGTTCTCATGGTAAAACACTTTTAGGGAAGTACTTTGAAACTGAAAATCCCATCATGTGTCAGATGTTTAGTTTATTCATTCTAATAGATGCGGGCCTATGATATTTTACCCATAAGGCTATACTCATCATAATCCATTATTATCACTATTTATTTTGACATTCAGCAGAGCCCTGATTGTCCAGTGAGAATTCAACCAAGTTGGCTTTTTAAGGTTTCTTCACATGTTCCTTTCCTTTGCATACCTCTTTGCTTTTCTACAAGGAGATATTGCAAGGCCATCTTGTATGTTTTTCAGTTCTGGAATTCTGAACTCCACAGAATTCTGGTTCATTTGGTGGTGAATGAGTATATAGAAGCCATGGAAATTATTGCTATTTTTATTGGGATAGTTTTCTTGTGATCTGGCCTTATCAATTTGGGGATGTAGCGTGTTAGATACTTAGGGGATAAAAGTGTTCTCATATCACAGAGTTTCATATGTTTCTCTCTCCGTACTGTAACTCCCTTCTCCAGCATTAAATGTGAGTCCCATTTCCTTTGATATATTTACCTTATAACCTGTCCTCAAGTGTAGAACCTGCTTCCCCTGCCTGTGACGAGGCTGGCAGGCCCTGCCCTGCACTGGCCAAGGAGCTCTGAAGCTGTCTTCACCACCCACTGGCTGCCTTGCTGCAGTGCCTGCTCCTCACCCTGCTAAGCCCAGGTCTGACCCAAGGTGAGCGCTCTCCTTGCAGTGGTCAGGCCACCCCTTCCTGTGGGTACCTTCCTCATCTGATTTAGTTCTGGTCTTTGGGCCAGGCTTCCCTGCATGGAAACTCTATTCATCTTGGTTTTATGCTTCATACTAGGTAGCTTCCTTGTTAAACCCCTTTCTCCCTTGCACATTTTCTGAATTTTTGAGTTGACAAATGGGGTGACCTTGAGAGTGGGGTTTAGTATCTTTTCTAATGCTATTCATATTTCTGTGTAAGCCTGGTGATTCAATTGTCCCAGTAGGACAGCAGCTGATAATTGCAGAAGCCATCACAAGGGAGAGTTTTCTAGGGTCTCAAAACTCTTCAACAGGAAGAAGTATCTTTGTCTTCAGGTTGTTAACATTAAAAACTTATAATGATAATAGATCTTATAATTATAATATAAAAATCCTATAATGATAGTACCAACAGGACAATAGCTATAGATAACTATGTACAGAGCTACATTTTATTTGTGATTGTCAGTCAGGAGTATGCACTGTTAGCTTTCTGTCACTGTGACAAAATGTTTGAGGTTAATTCCTTATAAAGAGGGAAGATTTGTCTGGGCTCACAGTTTCAGAGGTTCCAGTCTGTGTTTGGTTGGATTATTGCTTTTAGACCTCTGTAATGGCAACACACTATGGTAGGAGTCTTCAGCAGAGGGAATACTGCTTACCTTATGGAAACCAGGGACATAAAGAGCAAGAGGAAGAGGACCAGGTCCCAATGTCCCCATGAAGGGCACACCTCCATGACCTCACTTCCTCCACTAGGCATCACCTTATAAAGTTTCCATAACTCCTCAGTACTGTCACAAGCTAGTGATGAAGCTTCCAGTATAAGGCCTTTGGGAGACCTTCCAGGTTCAATCAGGAGCATTCAGTTAATAAAATTAGTTGTCTTGGGCCAGAGATTTAGCCCAGTGGTTCCAGCACCTGCCTAGCAAGCGCAAGGTCCCTGGTTTGATTCCCAGTAACCACATACCACAATGTAAGGCATGGTGACTCACGCCCACTAGCACTCAGTACCAATACAACACACCACAGTGCCGGGTATGGTGGCTCATGCCTGTCATCCTAGCATTCGGGAGGCAGAGGCAGGAGGATTGCTGAGATCAAGACTTGCCTGAGCTACATAGTGAGCTCAGGGTCAGCCTGAACTACAACAGCGAGATCTGTCTAAAAAAATAAAATTGGTCACCTTCCCCACCCAACTCCTGCCTATTTTGCACTACCATCTCTCTGGAACCTGAAAACTATCCTTTCTGCTGGTTTTTAAGATTTTGTTTCAAACTTGAAAAATCTTTCTCATTGCCTCAGGCATCTGATGTTTTTATACCAAACTAATGTGAAAAGAAAATGACAGGAATCTATTTAATACCTTATAATATTCTAATGGTGTGCTTACTTTTCCACGTAAATCTTCAGTTTCACTGTTGCTATCTTGAGGCTTCATACTGTAACCAGAAGTTTTGGCTTCAGCTTTAGGTAACCCATGCATGGCAGGCTGGTTGGTCTGAGAGCCTCAGGGAAGACTGTTATCTGCACCTTACAATACGCCATAACACTGTCCATACCAGGGATAGAAATTTGGCTCTGGATTTTGTGACAAAATGAGAGGCTAGGAAGTACAGGTCCCATGACTTCTTGATTAAAAGGAATCTGGTTCCTCCTTTGCTTACTGCCTTTCCAAGACAGATACTTCACATGGACACAAGATAAAGTTTGCTTGGAATAGTGCCACAAATTGCATTTTCTTCCCTCCTTTGGAGCCTTCCATACTCTTTTGATCCTGCCTTCCCTCTCCTTCAACCTGTCACTAGTCGTGATACAGGTTTCTGTTAAATATAGTACACTTATTTATATATAAATATAGCAATTTTAGATAAGGATGGAAATATGGTACTTTTAGACAAGAATGGAGATATCTAGAGCTATAATTTTAGCAACTAAGGAATTATTGCATTCGTGGTAGGCATGTATATTTCCTTTTATATATCTAAAATAGATATTCTTTTCAGCATGTTTTAAGAAATAGGGAAAATAAGGAAAGTTATTTTGGTCTTTGGGTTCTTTTTTTGTTTTTTTTTTTGCTTTTTGAGACAGGGTCTCGCTTTGTAGTTCAGGCTGGCCCTGAGCTCACTATGGTGCCCAGGCAAGCCGCCATGAACTCAGCAATCCTCCTGTCTCTGCCTCCCAAGTGCTGGGATTACAGGTGTGAGCCACCACGTCCGGCATTGTGGTATGCGGTGTTGATTGTTGGTGGGTGTGTCTCCACGCCCAGCATTATATGTGGTT
>PVIC010048505.1:0-13560 GCA_004025085.1 Thryonomys swinderianus | reverse complement strand
ATTATCAATATAATTATTATTAGTAGTATAACTATAATAATAGTTATTATTAGTAGTATATTAGTAGTATAATTATTATTAGTAGTATATTAGTATTAGTATAATTATAAGTTTAATTATCAATATAATTATTATTAGTAGTATATTATTAGTAGTATAACTATAATAATAATTATTAGTAGTATAATTATTAGTAGTAGTATATTATTAGTAGTATTAGTATAATTATAGGCATAATTATCAATATAATTATTATTGGTAGTATAACTATAATCATAGTGATTATATGGATTCCATGATGGTACTCTCTCTAGCTTTCACCTGAATGTCTGACGCGCAGTAGGAACCTGCTTTGAAGGATCTATAGGTAAACCGTCCACCAACTCGGAAGCGCCTACCGGAGTTCACACCATTTTTATAAGCGTCCTTTGGCAACCATGTGCGTCCAGTGCTTACCCGAAACATCACCTTAGACACAACGCCCAGATTGGCAAAATTTCGGTAGTAATCGATTCACCCGCTTCTCGGTGTCATCAACTCAAGTTTTGCCTTCGCGTCAACAGTAACTATTTTGCAGACTCATAGCTCATGCAGCCTATTAGTTTCTTCTTACATCTGGTTTTCTCTTCCTCTATTTTGTATTCTCTGACTGCTGATTTTATTACCCTTCTTTTACTAATAATGTATAAACTATGAAGGATAATTGAAGTATGCAATACATTATTAAATCTTGAAAAAAACTATTACAATATAAGTCGTATTAATATCAGTCTTCATTCCTAAAGTTCCAGCACAGTTTATTCCACCGTGCTTTCCACTGTCTGAAACTCTTTGGGGGCCTCCTCAGGGGGGCTTTCGCTTGCGGGGTCTCTCTGCAGTACATAATGAGAACTTCACGGCGCGGTGCTGGTACACACATGTCAGACCTCTTCATCCTCTTTATTAGCCCTTCCTTTCCCTTTTTCTCCTCCCTTCATGTCTCAGTCTACTCATTTTCAAAATACTGTGTCTTTCAGAGATGTAATAAAAAATGACAATGCCCTCCCCTGCTGGGTACCATCCAGAGGAGATGTAGGTTCCTCACACCTCACCTGGGTCCTCATCCATCTTGTTCAGTGGATCTGATGCTCCTGTCACTCTTCTGGGATTTCCTCAAAATGGAACATTAAAGTCAAAATAAGCATGAAGAAATGTTTTGAATTAATTCAGAATATTGAGGCACCTAAAGACACACAAAGGATCTCTGCTTTACAATGCGGTTTTCCAAATATTTTTTTGTGACAAAGACACACACAGTTAGGTACATACGTATATATGTATCTATTTACATACATGTATACAGAGGTACAGATGTGCATGCAGTTCTTCGTATCCATAGGCTTCACATCCTGAGACTCAACCAACCATAGTTAAAACATATTAGGAAAACCATAGCATGTGTACTGAGCACATGCAGATATTTTATGGTCATCCTTTTGCAAACAATGCAAGCCGCCGCGAACTCAGCAATCCTCTTATCTCTGCCTCCCGAGTGCTGGGATGACAGGCGTGAGCCACCACGCCCGGCATTGTGGTATGCGGTGTTGATTGCTGGTGGGCGTGAGTCTCCACGCCCAGCATTGTATGTGGTTTCCGGGGATCGAACTCAGGACCTTGCGCTTGCGAGGCAGGCGCCGGAACCACTGAGCTAACCCTCCGGCCCAGCACTTCTGTCTTTTATGTAAAGTAGTTCGATGTGCCATAAAATAGACAAGATGTCCTACTCACATACCTACTGTACATGCGACTGGAACGTCCACAGATTTTGGAACCCAGTGTGGGGTCTCGGAACAAATGCCCATGGGGGAAGCAGTCTGCAAGTTGTCCTGCGATGTTGAAAGTAACTGCAGCAAGGAAAGATTTATTTTATTTAAATGCTGTGAATTTTAAAACCATTTAAAAAGCAGGTCCTGAGCTTTGCCTGGGCTGCTGTTTTGTAAATAAGAACTTTGTACACATGGCGTATGGTGTTATGGTAATTGTCATATACGATGTTACGATTTCACTTCTGGTTCTCATTATAATTGTAAGCCACTTCAGTTCTTAACCATTTTTTATTTATTTAGGAACGATGCGAATCTAGAACATGTTAGATGGTCTGTGTAGATGTGCGATTGATGGATGTACTACCTTAGACATTGTTTTGATGTCAGTAAAAGGCACAGAGCTGTTCCGCTTCCTCTTTCTCCGCTGATTCTTCTATCCTCTTTCCAAACATGACATGCTTCTACCCACTCATATTGTACAAAACTCCATTCTAATCTAAGGGAGCATTGAGGTTAAGTCCTTTGAGAGAAATGAAAAAGGAATCCTAGAACTTTTCCAAGGGGAGTTTCTTTTATTTCACATTCTTTGTAAAGTCATTGTTGCTTAAGGGAATATTTCACAGTAGATAATATATTTAATATGAAAATTTTAGTATTATCATACTAGACCAGCATAGCATAGTGTTAGATGTCAGAACTGACTTTATATGTTTTTGCCAAGGCAATTTACTTTTCTGAAAAGTTAACGAAAATTTCTTGATCACCATAGATTCTTCGTTCAGCAGTGAACGCCAGGCGGCCCCCTCGGGAAGCCCCGAGCCAGGGTTGCCAGCTGTCTGTCTGTGCCATAATTACAGTAACTCGCTAGACGGATTATTAACCTTCCAAAGGAAACTGCTAGGACTGGATAAAGTCTAATGTCACACACAATGTGGGTTTTTCTTAATTTGGTATGAAAACTTTCATTATCTTCATTTATTTAATTTTTTAATTAGCAAACAAGTAATGACTATCTATTGGTGATTTTCTCATGATTGTAGTTTACGCGCTTCCCAGACCAGATTGTTACCACTTGAAAGAATTATATGCAATTTATTCTAAGAGGCTGGAATTTCCTCCTGGCTAATGAACTCATTCTTAATGAAAACTAGTGGGATGCAGTTTGGAGGCACATTTTAAAACTGTTTTGAGGGCATCAGTGCTGAATAACAACATAGGATTGTGACACACACACATATATATACATACATATGTATATATACACATATATCTTCCATCTTTAGTGGAAACTAAATATACATATATACATATATGTGCATATATACATATATACACACTATGTACATGTATATACATATATACATATATACACACTATATATACATATATGTGTAAATATACATATATCTTCCATCTTTAATGGAAACTAAATATACATTATATATATATATGTATACACACACTATATACATGTATATACATATATATGTATATACACACTATATACATGTATATGTATATACACAGTGTATACATGTATATGTATATACACAGTGTATACATGTATGTACATATATATACACACTATATATACATTATATATACATATATCTTCCATCTTTAGAGGAAACCCACTCTGAGTACTATTAAGAAAATACGTGGGGCCGGAGGGTTAGCTCAGTGGTTCCGGCGCCTGCCTCGCAAGCGCAAGGTCTTGAGTTCGATCCCCGGTGACCACATATAATGCTGGGCATGGAGACACGCCCACCAACAATCAACGCCGCATACCACAATGCCGGACGCGGTGGCTCACACCTGTAATCCCAGCACTCGGGAGGCGGAGGCAGGAGGATTGCTGAGTTTGCGGCGGCTTGCCTGGGCACCATAGTGAGCTCAGGGCCAGCCTGAACTACAAAGCGAGACCCTGTCTCAAAAAGCAAAAAAAAAAAAAAAAAAAAAAAAAAAAAAAAAAAAAAAAAAAAAAAAAAAAAAAAAAAAGAAAATACGTGAAAATGAGTGAGCACTTAAGAGAAATGGAAATACACAATCTTCCTCAGAGGTTGGAGACACACTCAACCCCATGGGTGTGAACTCTCTGTTAGATTTTAAGATGTTCGCTGCTTCTCTTTTCTCCACCTTCCTCCTTTATGACTTTAGACAGTTGCAAGTTTTTAATTTCTGCCTTGAAATTTTAATCTAAAATATTTATTTTTTTGCAGCAGGCAGCTTTCAGGACCATGAGATTGCACACTGCATGTGTATATTGCATTCCTTGTGCTAAGAAAAGGCAAGCATGCAGTAAGTCTATTTAAAATATGTATGGTAATAAACCATTTATAGTTAGTATATCGATATTATACTTCACCCTCTCTCAGCAGGGCAAACCACATTCAAATATTTAGCTATTATTCCTTGTTTTTGCTTCTATATTTATAAGAAACATGTGATATTGCTAACTGCATTTAAGAACATTTTATATTTTGTATTAAATTTTTCCAGTGGAAAATGATTTTATTTTAATGTTACTACCTCTATTATATTTCCTTACATATATGCCATGTAGTTATGCTAAAACTGTTTAAAAGTTTATGCCTTGTACTGATTATCTGTGTAAATTTTTGTGTATGCATAATATTAAAGCATTTTAAGGGTCTCTTTGAGTAAATTTAATGCCTATTTACCGAATTAGTAACTGTCCTAAAACCTGTGTTATTTTGCTTATGTCTATTTAACTTAATATCTTCCTATGAGCTATGAGGCCTTATGTTTATTCATTGGTGTCAGTGAAGAGAAATCTAAAGATTATTGCTTTTCCCTGAAGGCTCATTCTTTTTTTTTTGTAAATTATTTTATTGGTTTATTTTATATATACATTATTATCACAATTAACATTGAGAATGTGTACCTGTACATGACACATCTTAATTCCTCTTTTTCCCCTGTCCCCTTATAACTCCCTGCCCCTGTATACGTAAGCTTTGTTTCCTTTTGTTTTAACCATCACATTTTTTTCTTTCCCTTCTTTACTTCTCCTACCTTCCTTTAGGAAGAAAATGTTCAAAAATATGAGACCCCTTTTTATCACGACAAAGAACACTCGCTACTGTCCTGCCTAATACATAGGTATCATCATACTAGTCTTACCTAAACCTACATAACTGAATGCCTTTTTTTTTGGTATTAGATTATATATGTCCTGGACTATCTATGGTATTTTAAATAGCTCCATGTGCAAGGGACCATGTAAAATAAAAATTGTGAAGGCATGTTTTGCTCCAAATGTCTTCTATTCTATGCTTGACTGGCATTTGGCCAAGTATACTATTTTAACCAAAAAACTCTTTCCCTTAGAAATTGTAACTGTGTTGCTGATGAGAAATCTGATAGCTGTATGTCTTAGAATTTCTGTTTTGTAACTGGTAACATGACTTTTCCTTCTGGTATTCTCTTTGCTACTTCTTAGAGACTCCACAATTGATACCACAGTGTGTGTCTTATGTGTAGATTCATTCCCTACATTGGGCCACATTCGACGGCTTCTGTATAGAGTCATCCTTAAATATTAAAATCATTCTTCTATATTTTAAAGTATTTTCATAATTAGTGGGTTAACTTATTTATAAAATGTTCTTCATTAGACGTTTTGAGTTTGCTTCTGAGCTAGGCTCTATGTATCTGAGTAGAAAAAAATCTGACCATGTGCAAATGGTAATACCTGGTAATACAGACAAAAGACATTATAATATTTTCAATGTGGACTCTCAAGGCTATTGTATCAAGGCCCTTACTCTGTAATTTACTCTGGCAAGGTAGCCTCCTCTGATCTCTTACCTAGGAGGTGTGGTCAGACTGTACACACCTGGAGAACAAGATGGAGTCAGGCTGAAATCGGTCTTCCTCAGAAGGGGAGCAGTCCACCCTGCGCTCCAGTTTTCAGTTTGACTCTTCTCCCCTTCCTTCAGAGTTGGCCATCCTTCTTAGTGTTAAATCTTCAGGGAAGGGACAGTGAGCTAAGGGAGTTACGGACTGAGAAGAGGGGGAGACAGGACTTTTTGGTAGCTCACACTCAGCTGTGCATAAGCAAAGTCGCCCTCACGTCCACCCTTTCACACTGTGTAGGAAACGCTTCCCGATGTCTGTAGATCTCACTCCCATCAACTTGATCTCCTGACTCAGATGCATAGATTCAAGGTTATGCCAGCACCTTGTTGGAATTGGACTGCTTCACGAAATACTTGGCTCTATATATTATTAACTCTTGTTAACTATTCTATCTAAAATTAGCTATAATTTCTTGATAAGGTATTATTTGCTTCTGCCTTTCTTACAACGTGTAATTACATACAATCACCAGGAGCTTGACAGTAAGTTTTATAGCTCCAGGTGAACAGCAGGGACAGCAAATAAGAAACTTCTAAATAAGATATTTGCTTTTAGGCTGATGTGGTGGCACACACCTGTCACCCCAGCCCTCCAGAGGCTGACATAGGGTACGTTTTGGGAGTCTGAGGCCAGCCTGCACTGTTGGGTTTTTAAATTATTCATCGTTTATTGGTAATGGTACTGAGCAACTTATCATATATCTGTTCACTGTATATCTATTTTTGAGAAATGCCTGTTCAAATATTTTGTCCATTTTAATTAGATTAGTCATGGAGATTTTTAGAAACTATTGAGCTGCTTGACATATATCTATATAAATAAATATTTTACATAAATGTCATTATATATCTTTAAATAGAATTCTGCACACCACTCATACAATTCTTGTACTATCTTGTAAGCTTATATGCTCATCCTAACCCCATGAGCCAATGCTTCTATCATAGTCTTTACTTGGTGCAACCGGTGTGCCTTTGGACTGTCCCTCAACCTTATGATAACATTTTACAAGTTATGATCCTGAGGGTTTTAGATTTTTCTCGTACTTAGTATAGGAGGAATTTTACCTTAGCCTTATGCATCCTCAGCAAAAACCAAAGTTAGACTCCTTTATTCATGCTAAGTTGTTTCTGAATACTACTAAAATCCTTTTATTCCAATTCATACTTCATTAATAAAGAAACCACCATTCAACAATATATGTGATTGATAATCAGTGATAAACATGGTAAACAACATACAGAATGATAACCAATAACACCTCAAATTTTAAGTATCTTTTCAGAGGGTCAAGTCGTTATAATATTAAGGTAACACGCCATGTTTCTCAATTAGTCTGAGATGCCTTCTCAGAACTTATTTCATCAGGAAATAATTTGCATTAAGGGATAACTATAAAACTTACCTAGAAATTGAGAATGTCCAGGTGGGGAAGGTGACGGTCTGCTCTTGAAGTGTCCACACGTGTGTAAATGTTCAGTGGGGCACAGCTCTGCCACAGAGATGGGCAAACCGGAGTCTTTGGGAAGTAAATGGTATTCCTCTCAGGACATACTATTAGGTGAAATAAATCAGATACATAAGTGTAACTACCACAGAGTTTCTCTTATAAGATATAAATACAAATAGAGAGCAAAATAAAAGTTAGATTACAAGAAGTGGGGAGATAGATGCTTTATAAAAGGGAAAGGGAGCAAGAGAAAGAGGAAGGGGGACGAAAGCAAAGAGGATCTAAGAACTAAGTTCTGTTCTGTATGTGCACCAACTCCAGGAGGGATGAATCATTATTTGAACAAACATGTACTAGTGAAAATTGAAAAAAATAGCCATACTGCTGGGCGTGGTGGCTCACGCCTGTAATCCCAGCACTCGGGAGGCAGAGACAGGAGCATTGCTGAGTTCGAGGCTTGCCTGGGCTACATAGTGAGCTCAGAGCCAGCCTGAACTACAAAGTGAGACCCTGTCTCAAAAAAAAAAATAGCCATACATTCATTATCAAATAATATCAAATGTTACTTGTTATCTTACACATAAAAAGTACCAAGATACAAAGTAGATTTCAATACCTGTTGATTATTTTTTGTGATTTTCCATTGATTTGATTATACTAAAATGTGTTGCACAATTAAGGCAAAGTGATAACTAACAGAAGGAAAATAAGAAAATAGAGAACATTTTATAGTTAGATTTAGGGAAGTTCTCATTGATTAAAGATGTCATTTTTGGATGTTTAAAGATGTACTGGAAAAGATATCCCAGGTATTGGGAACAGAATGTACAATATCCCTTATGAAAGAGAAGGACAGCACTTTTGAAGCTAACTGAAAACAGCACTGAGTGAAGCCAAAAAACCAGAGTGTGTTCGAACGCGAGGCAGAGGAGCCAGGGAGAACACCTCTTTAGGACTTTAGAAATTGTAGTTTTTAGCCAACATGGAAGTAAAAAGTATTTTTTTTAATTTAAGAAAATTTTATTTTTCCACTTCCAGAGACATTCATGTTTTCTTGACTTATATGTCCTCCATTAAAAAAAAATGAGCACGTATGGTTTTCAAGAAAACATTAATTTGAAAATTTGCTGTTCTGCATAAATTTCATCCAAATGTTTTCATGTTCATCTCTCTTTCTTTGTTCATCTACTTAAGCTTTGCTCAATGTATTCTCATTTTTCATATGTTGCTATTTTAGAATTCTATTAATTACTGCTGAGTATCTTTTGCCTAAAGTTTATCTATTTTTAATTTGTGGAGAATGCATATTTCAGAAGTGCACTGTGATAGATACTTGTATAGATATGAAATTTTCAAGTCAGCAAACAACATATTTTTCATCTCAAATATATGTCAATGCTTTGGAGTGAATATATTGAAAATCTTGCCTTTTAGCTATTTTGAATTATGCAACACAATATTGTTGGCTAAAGACACTGTGGAACAAAACACTAGAAATCATTTCGCCTTTCAAACCATAACTATATTTATGGGAAAATCAGGCCTTATGCCACCATATCTCTCTGTATCTGTGAAATATAGTCTACCTTCAACAATTATGAGATCAACATTATTCAATTCCACGTATACATGAGATTTTTTTCATCTTTTTCTACCTGCTTTATTTCTCTTGACATAATTTCCTACTGATTCATGTATATTGCCACAAATGACAGCATTTCATTTTTTTTTTTTTGAGACAGGGTCTCGCTTTGTAGTTCAGGCTGGCTCTGAGCTCACTATGTAGCCCAGGCAAGCTTCGAACTCAGCAATCCTCCTGCCTCTGCCTCCCGAGTGCTGGGATGACAGGTGTGAGCCACCACGCCCGGCGACAGTATTTCATTTTTATGGCTGAATACTATATATATATAATTTACTCTAATCATTTTTTTGTAGATGAACAGTTAGGTTTATTCCTCTTCGAATCTACTGGGAAAACTGCTGAAAGTAGCACGTGACCACAGGCAGTTCTCCAACACAATAATTTAATTTTTTAAATAGAACTAGGAGGTGTTGGTGGATCATGTGGTGGCTCTATTTTTAATATTTTGAGAGAGGTTTTATGACTCTACTGATCTAAATTTTATGACTCTACTGTTCTAAATTTTTATCAACAGTTTAATTTCTCCCTTCTCCACATCCTCCCCAGCATTTGTGGGGTTTTTTCCTGTTGATAATGAGCATCATATGTGAGATAACTGTAGCAGTATTGGAGTTTCTGTCCTGCTGAATCATGACGTCAGGCTTGGTTTTGTTTGTTTTGTTTTGTTTTGTTTTGTTTTGTTTTGAGACATGGACTCACTTTGTGGTTTAGCTGGGCCCTGAGCTCCCTATGTAGCCCAGGCAAGTCTTCAGCTCAGCGATCCTCCTGCCTTTGCCTCCTGAGTGCTGCTGGCATTACAGGCCTGAGCCGCCATGCCTGGTATTATGGCACGTGGTTACCAGGGATTGGACCAGGTACCTTATGCTTGCGAGGCTGGTGCCAGAACCACTGAACTAAATCCCCAGCTCCCAGGCATTTTTTCAGGTACTACCTGA
This sequence comes from Thryonomys swinderianus, assembly GCA_004025085.1. Classification (NCBI taxonomy): domain Eukaryota; kingdom Metazoa; phylum Chordata; class Mammalia; order Rodentia; family Thryonomyidae; genus Thryonomys; species Thryonomys swinderianus. The sequence continues at coordinate 3,846 of PVIC010048505.1, read as the reverse complement.
TTATTTGTGCACCTTTTTAAAAGAAATGTCATTCAAGCTCTTTTGTCCATTGTTAAATTACAGTATTTATATATTTTCTGAGTAGTTGGTGTTACTTATATTTTCTAATATCAACCCCTTGTGATCAATATCTTAAAATGAATACATTTGAAAAGTATTCCAAAAAGAATGTAGACTACATCTAGATGTGTATGGAAATGCCTTTCAAGTAGAAGTATATTTTAATGTATGGAAATGCCTTTCAAGTAGAAGTATATTTTAATATATAGTTATGGGTTTTTTTCAGGAATTTCCATACTGTGTTCCGAACAAGGTGTGCCTAGTTTTCATTCCCACCAACTGCATGAAGGTGTTTCCTTCTCTCTGACTCCTCAGCAGCACTTGTCACCTGTCGCCTCTGGGATATGTGTCCTAACAGGTGTGAGGCAGTGTTTTATAGTCCTATTGATGCAGCTAAACAATATTAAAGAAATGAATATGAAATCATATTCTCTTTGTTGACATCTCATTTCTTTTCCTTTTACTCTATAGGAATCTATTATTTAAAGTAGCTTAAAGTTACTATAGAAATTACAAATTGACTCCTTTATATTCATTTGCCAAATGTATCTTTCGCCCTTACTTGCCTTTCATTTCACATCACTATTAAGCTCTTGTTTAAGCAAAATGTAAATGAGGGATTTATAAACTTGTGATAGTGAATCCCAGTCTTCACTGGGATTTTGGTGATGGCAAATTTCATTTGCTGAGGGACTTTCCTTGGACTATCGGTTGATCTGGATCACTTGTTCTTTTGGCTACAGACTGGCAGCTTCGTTCCCTGATTATCTGATAAAGCCTAAGAATCTCTTTAGTCTAAAAGCACCGCTTCCATGGTGGACAGTTTCATGAAAGCCAGTCTGAATCAATGTAACCTCTCTCTTATTTGACAGAAGGTCCTTACTCGGAGGTAGAGATGCCTATTCTGTCAACACATACACAAATCACAAAAAGATGAAAAGGAAAAACCTTTCAGAAGACAGCATTGCATGAGGATTTACAGCTCTAAGAAAAATATAAAATTCAAGACCGTAACATCTCTAACAAGGTAACTACCTGTGCTTAGTATCATAGTCTTCTATATTCTGGTTTTGGAATGCTATTTCTAGACTTCTTGACATTTACTAAGGTAAAATAAAATATAATATCTCTAAATCTTAATCTTATTTTTGCCATAATTGTTGCTGAATTTATAGGGCTAATTAGAGGCTCTGATTATTGGTAACTTTAAGGATTGTCTTCATACATCAATTTTTACTAGATTGTACTACTTGAAGGCATGAGGTACTATTGTTTTGTCATTTTCAGTATCATCCTTTCAGGAACTACTGACTTCTTCTATCTTCTGATTTTCCCACAGTGCTCTCCGGTGCATCTCCAGCACCCTTGTTCAGGGAAGCAAATGGCGATCCTCTCCTCAGTGCAACAACACTATGATTTGTCAACATTCCTGTCTCTTTCCTTCACTAAAAAATACAATTTTTTTGAGTTTTCTTACTTTAGAAATGAAATGTTTGCTCAAGATCAGTTGGTCACAAAAGAAATTTTCATACGATTTTGAGAAATTGTCCTACATTTTCTACCAGTGACCCCTACTCAATGTGCAAAATTTTAAGAAAAATCAATCCTCAAGTGATAAATGAGTTCCATTCCAGGGGAATGGTTGTGAATCACATTCACTTATAAGCTGACAAAGTGAGTATTAGTATACTTGTGAAAGTTTGCAACTCAAATTTTATAAGTCAGGGAACTTACTGTACATTAATTACATATATAATTTATTTGATGTTCTGCAGAATGTTTCCATCTTATTTGAAATATATGGATCATTAATGACATTATCTTTTCCACAAAGTTTGTGCTTTTAAAAAATAAATTATTGATATATGTAGTGCATTCTTAATACTATATATATATATATATCAGTATAGCTCTTTGTTCATATATTATTCTTTTGTTTTAATATTTATAAATTAGTAATTTTGCAATTGTTAAATCCTCCATAGTTGCCATATTTACCTTCATATCAGTAATATGCTTTTAATTATTTTATCTAATTTTGTATATTTCCATTAATTTTGACTGAAGTGAAATTTTTACTTCTTTTAGGAATATCTGAACTTTATGGATATTGTTAAAGATCAAGTCTAATTTTTTATAAATTATATGTGATCAGCCAAATTTTTTCTATGAATCAAAAAGCTTAAAACACTATTGCAATAAATAGCTACTACTGATTTTATGCTTTAAGATGATTTCATATCTTATTTAATGACAGCTCTAATAGTTCTCTAAATACTCTGTTAACCAATATGCTAGGAATAATTTTATTTTATTAGATACGTTTACTATTCATGTAGAGTTCATCTCAGGTCTATACCCTTATAGCAGGAAAGAACAGGTTCTTGGGTTTGGTTCATGCTAACCCAGACTGAGTGAAAACGAGTCATTGTATCAGGAAATTATCCGGATTTAGAACATTTTCTCTTTCTTTTTGTCTTCCAATAAATATATTGACTCTTCTGTAACTTCCAAACCAATGGACCCAAATTTATGTAGGGCTCTTTCTCATGGAAGAGGCTAAGAGGAGAGGCCATAGTAACCGTGGGAGCTACGACCACTAGTATCCATGTTACAGAAGGAAAAGACACCTGCGCTTAGAAATGAACTTGAAACCTGTGGATATTTATAATCGGGTGCTTTGTGGACTGGCTCAGGGCAAAGGACTCTGAAAAGCTTTTAGAGAATTCTTTTTTTTTTTTTTTTTGAGACAGGGTCTCGCTTTGTAGTTCAGGCTGGCCCTGAGCTCACTATGTAGAACTCAGCAATCCTCCTGTCTCTGCCTCCTGAGTGCTGGGATGACAGGCGTGAGCCACCATGCCCGGCACTGTGGTATGTGGTGTTGATTGCTGGTAGGGGTGAGTCTCCACGCCCAGCATGGTATGTGTTTACCGGGATCGAACTCAGGACCTTGCGTTTGCGAGGCAGGTGCCGGAACCACTGAGCTAAATCTCCGGCCCAGGGAATTCTTTCCAAAAATAGTAATTTAGACGTTAACTTTCCACTGAGGTGCAGCTGGTCATAGAGGTAACCCTCGGGAACCCCTTACTCTGTCGTCACAACCCGCACCCTGCTGAATGAAATATCAACCCACTGAGCCATGTCAAGGCGAAGAGAATAATATTAATGATAGGAATTAGTGGTATAAATGAGGCTAACAACTGGTGAGAAAGTGGAGCTTTGTTCCTCAAAGCTTTGCATTTTCTTCTTTGTGCCGCGTAGCTGTTTAGAAATACTGCCTGTCCGTGAAGAGCTAATGGTTCTCGCCGTAAAGGTAATACACTGTGCTTCGATAGTCTTAGAACTCATTTCTGAAGTTACACTAATCTGCTTTCTTCCTCTATGTTTTGTTTTTGCTCCTGAAAGGTTTTCTTACTCCAGAAGGCTTCAAGCCGAGGGTAAAGCTCTCCTACGGCTCCGGGCGCCGGTTCTAATCAGGGATGACACTTCTGTTTTCAGACACTTCTTGAAATTTCAGATTAAATATGCAGTAGAGCATCTTTCAGTGGAGGTAAAAAGTCTTTGAAACTGCTGCAGCCCAGCGTTAATCCGGCTCTTTTTTGACCCACAGCCGCCACCCTTTCTTTCCCTGTCTTTCTCCAGTCCTTAACTCTGAGCACCTAGGAGCATGGGAAGTATTTCTTTCAGCCTCCAGGTTTTCCTCCTTGGCCTCTCTATCTTGAAACTTAACTTCTGGACGCCGTGCTTCCTAAGAGTCTCAAATAACCCTCTGTGCCCGTGTCAGGC
>PVIC010048504.1:0-13494 GCA_004025085.1 Thryonomys swinderianus | reverse complement strand
GCGCTTGCAAGGCCAGCGCCGGAACCACTGAGCTAACCCTCCGGCCCTAATTAACTCATTTTTAAACAAGAAATTATCTAGGAGGCATTGCAAAGGTTTGATGCACAGTGGCTTTAATTAGGACATACGATTCTGAGGAAGTATTTCTTGTTACATTTGCATTTTCCTTTGATTTTCTTTTATACATTTTCTCAAGAAAACAGAAAGATAATTACTTAATATGCATTTATGTTGATTCCTCCTGAATACTTAAGAATGATGTCTTTCAGTTACCAGGACAGAATGAGTACAAGTAGAGCCACAATTGACCTAAAGCGTCAAAGAGAAGGATAGTCCAAGCCACACACAGACCTGAGTGACTCTGGTGTTAAATTAGAGATGTATCATTCTCTGGGAAAGGGGACCTGCTTCATACAATGAAAAGGAGACAGGCTGTAAGGACATCAAAGGTCTGAAGATCTCTTCTGAATGAAAGCCAAAGACTCACGGGGAAAGAGTTTTTAAAACACATGCCTTGTGAACAAAGCTGCAACAATATGATTACATTAGAATCGAATTATGACACAGAAAGTGTTAAGAGGAGGCAAAGCTTCTCAGGGTGGCCTTGAGATAAGGGCTTCTTTGAGAAAATCCTACAGTCCTTTCCTGATAGCTCAGAACAATAGGTCTGGGAATAAAACAGGCTAAATGGCTACCTTCATTTCCTGTCAAACTGTTTTACCATTAAGAGAAAAAAGCCTTTCCCTGGTTTGCCAAAAGACACAAGAATGTGGTCACAAAATGAATCAATATTACATAATCCCTCAATTTTTCACATTATTATTATAATTAAAATTTATAATAATGATATAATGGTGGCAGGGCATATTTAATAACTGTAATTTTGTAATGGAATTACTATCAGTCTTAATAAGGCGAAGGACACCAGCTGCCTACAGAATCCTCACTGAAAACTCAATAGATGATTATTCCAGTGATATTTGTTATAATGTTCTGAGGTGGGTAAATAAATGATAGGGCTGTTGCTTTCTTCCAAAGGAAATTACACAAGAGATGAGTCCAGGTCTTTGAGTGATAAGCTGACTCCATGGAAGAAGCAGAAAGTGACCAGGGCTGTTTCATGATGGCTTAACACTTTTGGTCAAGGTCACGGTCCTAAGGGCTATTCTTAGCGATGGCAGATGAGGTCTGCTACATGGCATTTAAGCAGGCTGAGTGGAATACGCAGCTCTTGCTCATTCTGATCTCCTGGAGATCTCTAGTTCTCACTGCATTCAAGCCCCTGGCATCCATTGTAAGTGAAATCTAAAACTACACTATATTTTCTCTTGTGTCTTCCCTCCTAGAATGCACAGAAATTCTCTCTCTCTTTTTCTTTCTCTCTCTGGAGAAGGCTTTCCTCTGGAAGACAGTACATTTGTGCTCTCGTTTGACTGTTCAGCTATGTGACAGGCAAAGAAGTTCATCTCTGAGCTTCACTTTCCCCCCTGGAGACAAAGCTAGCCTTTACGGTTCCTTTCAGTGCCCAAATTCTCTTAACTCTCTGAACTAAGTTTTTGATTAGGACTTCATTCTTCATAGCATATTTCAGAAGATTTTAACAGTTTTTCATCTGAGATATGTACACAGTATTTACCATTTTGCTTAATTTCAAAGGATTATAGAGCTGGAAGTGTACTGCGTGAGTAGAGTGCCTATTTAGCTCGTGTCCTGAGTTTAATCTCACACACACACACACACACACACACACACACACACACACACACACGGTCCAGTAAAAGATGGCTACTTTAAAAAACAACCTAATCTCCCAGCAGCATTTATAGTGGGAACCCACAAAGCCTCCTGTTAAGAAGCCTCTCTCTGAGTCCCTCATGGGTCCTGCTAGGATACCACAGGGCATCCCTCTTTTTGTCTGGGCCTGAGGGTTCAGATTAGCCTGTGTCAATCCTTGCACCATCTTGCCCTGTGGCTTTCACTTCTGTGCCCAGTAGCAGAAGATCTGTACACAGACCATGCCAACAAGATCACTGAAGGAGAAGGAAAACAAGGAAAGGAGGGAAAGCCTAAGTGGCTACAGAGAAGGGATGACCCCATCTGCATAGCCCTGCTTCCAGGTAGGTACTTGGGACAGGAGAAGAGAAATCGGAACCGGGGAGAGAACAGTCAGCTGCATCCTTGCCGTGCTTTCCTTGCCAGGTCCCTCCCAGCCTCAGGCCTATCACATCCCAGTCCCCATTTGAGTGCCTTCTGTGTGCGGTAGGAACCACTGCAAACAAACTACTGTACTAAACAGAACAGGAGTGCACACACTTTAGGGATGTGTTTAACTGGCAAGTTGTTCTAGTACAGGCATAAAGACAATAAGATGGTAGTATTCAACAGTGGCAGTCCTAAAGAAAATGTCCTTTTGTTCTATAGTCCTGGATGGGCAAGCAGTAGTGACTTATGGGTAGGGTCACTTTATGACACAGACAGAAGAGAAACTAATCTCTTCGGACAGATCTATGATTTCCAGGAAAGTAGAATTTTTTAAAAAATCGAGGGAAGGGGCAAAAGTACTTTGTTTTAAATGACTTGGTAATTTACAGGCCTGTGTGATTTGAAAATTTTAAGACCTAGTTTTAGCTTCTGGTAAAACAAAACAAATATTTTCTATGAACAATATATTGTGAATTAAAAATATTAAAGCTTTTTCTAAACTGTTAACTTTTAACATGACTTTTACAAGCTATAAAAAGCTTGAAGTATAAGGGGAAATGTCATTATTTCTACAGCATTATAGAAATTATATGACTGCCAATTCATTTCTTCAAACTGTCATGCAGTGACACTAAGGTCAATATGTACCTTCCCAGATCCTTGTCAGTCCTGTCCAAGGTTTCAGGGTGGTGACAGCAGGAAGTAATGCTGAGACTCCAGGCAAGCTTTGAGGTCAGAGGTTATTCTCCCAGAATAGTCCAGAATATTCTAGAATAGACTGTTAGAGACTCAACAGAAGGAATTCCTCTTTGGAATTCCTGAAGCTCACAAAGCTCAGCCACGCCACAGGGCAACAATTAATTTCCACTTGTTGACAGAATGTTTATCCACCGGCTCAACCTTATTCAGCTCCGGATCAATGTTGCTAATGAGATCATTTTACAGTCCACAGAGTAGGGCCCGGATGGGGTGCCAGACCACAGGGCCAAATATGGAAACTCTCCAGCTGCTTTCTCTGCTTATTACCCAATTGTCTGGAAATAAAAACCAGTACTTGGAACAATCACCTTGAAAGTATAGCATGATCGAATTTTGAAAACAACAAGAGAGTCCCCCAAGCCCCAAAACCTATATAGGAGGTCTGGGGTGCTGTGTTTAGAAACATACAAGTGTTTTAAAGCCAGAATACCTTGGATAGAACCTTGACTCTAATATTGCAGTGATATGAATATTCTGCTCTCCCAAGAAAAGATATGTTCACTTGGAACCTGATTTTGTAAAAGTACCTTTGCAGAGCTATTCCAATTTAAGGTTTTGAGACAAGATCATCTAGGAATAGGGCGGTCCCTAAATCCAATGGTGAGTGTCCTTATCTAAAAGGAGAGGACACAGGCAGGTGGTGAACACAGAGGCACATACTGGAGTGATACCTCACAAGCCAAGGAGCACCAAGATGGCCAGAAGCCACTGGGAGCCTGGGAAGGGAAAGCGGATCTCCTCAGAGGCTTCAAAAGAAACCAACCCTGCCCACCCACTGGACTTCAGCCTTTGGTCTCTAAAATAAATTATTGTTTTCAAGGAATCTAGTTTGTAGTAATTTATTATGCAGCCTGAGAAAATAGAAGTAGCAACCCTAGGCAAAACTTACATTCATTCATCTCAGATTCCTCAGTTATAGAATAAGATTTTAATAATCCCCCTACGTAATTTGGTTGCTAGGATTAATGAGTTAATGTATGCAGAGTGCTTACAGTGTGGTTGGTTCAGCTATATTATTTACATAATATATAGTATTTCTATAATTTCCATCATCATGAATATATATTTTGAGGCATTGAAAGGTATCTGGCAATATTTCTGGATATTGGGATAAAGAAAGATCCTTCTTACTTAAACTGTGCTTCTCTGTGTTTTACAAATTATGTACAAGAGACGTGTGTTAGTTTCGGAACTGAAAGCATCTGTCAATCTGAAATGATCATTTTTTAGAAGTGTAAAGACTGCTTACCTGCAAGCTCATTGTCAGATCAAGACAGCTGTGTTACATTTTGCAAAGATGGAATATTTAAACAACATGGACTCTATCAAGAGTCTCATAGGGAGAAAGGGAAAGCTGATTATTAATTCCTGAGAATTACAGGCAACAAATTTCTACAAAGAAACTACTCTTTTGGAATGTGATATGCCCTGAAAAATTCTTCCTTGTTATCTAGCACAAAGGCAATCTGATTTCTTGGGATGTGTTTCTCTTTCCACACTTACACTACTTCTGCAATCACTGCATAAAACTTCCAGATTTCATATGAAGTTATTTTTTTCTTCAGAGTTTACAAACTGCCTACTATTCAGGAATCTAATCTGTTCTCATGATAAACACTTCATGGCTCTTTAATTAACTGACCTATTTCTCTTATGAAAAGCACTGTTTTTGTAAAGAAGTACTGAGGCCACGCCACCCACCACTGAGTTAGTGGTAGTGGGGGTGTGTGACCCAGCACGCCCAAATCGGAGGATGCGGAGAGGGGCTGCAGACCCACATGACGACGAGGCACAGGAGCACCGGCTCCCTGGCTCTTTGGGCATGAGAGAACATCAAGCGTTTCATCTTTTACAAAACTGCTTCCACAGCCCCACGATAGGCTGGTAGGTGGCAAGTACTTTTTAATAATGATCATGAATCTGCAAAATATATCATTTGAAAACTTGTCATCAGCAGCTCCCGACTATCACATATTTTAACGCAGCAGAAACTGAAGGGTTGTCGAGTTAATACTGTTATTCGAGATCTCCCTCTGAGTGGACAGTGGACCTCTGTTAGGGGAAGACTGTTGGCCTGAAGTGGTCATACACTTGGGGGAGGGGCCGGCAGCCGTCTCCTGAAGCATGATCAAGTGTGGGCACAGAGCGCTCGCAGGGAGCCTGGACCATGCACGGCACCTACAGATGTGCGGCTGCAACAGGCTCAGGCTGGGAGCCCTCTGTGGCTCCTTGTTTGAGCCTCTGGCACTGTCCGCCTGCTCCCCCGCTCCTGCAGGTTGTTCTGCCAAGCTGGGTATTCTCTTTTACCCCAGGCCACTGAAGAAGAACAAAATTATGCTGTTTGCTGGAAAGTGGGTGGAACTGGAGGTCATCATGTTAAGCAAAATAAGCTAAACTCAGAAAGATATTGCATATTTTCCTTAATATGTGGGACCTGGGAGCTATTATTAGAGATAAGAAAGAGAATAGGGAGAGGGGACAGAGGATGTCAGGGAGGGCAGTGAGGTTGGATACAATCAAAATGTTACATGTATGTATAAAAATAACACAATGAAACCCAGTCTTTTGTGTATTAATATGTACTAAAGAAAGAAAAAAGGACTAAGATCAGTTCTACATCTTTCTTCTCCCTGCCTGTGCCTAAGGGGAATTTTACCAAGTGATTTTACTCCAAATATCTACAAATGGACAAGACAACAGCAGGAAGCCCCAGGGTGGCAGGAGAAGGCTGCATGGGGGGAGGGGAGAAACCCAGAGAGAAAGGAACCCGCACAATGAGCAGGAGATAAAATGAACAGGTAAGTCCTAAAACCCTAAGCAGTACTTCAGAACAAGGCACGGTGTTCTCCATATTCACTCCTCCTGTTTCCGTTCTGTTCTTGGAGGCAGAGTCTCATTGCTTAGCTCAGGCTGGCCTTGTCCTCTCTGTTCAGCCCAGGCTGGCCTCAGAGTCACAGCAATCCTCCCGCCTCTGCCTGTGGAGTGCTGAGCCTACCAGCATGTGCCACCACGCCCGGAGGCTCTTGACTGAGCCCTGGGAGTGTGGAGCATCCGTCTGCGCCTCCCAGCACCCTCCCATGGCCCAGGCCCCTCCGTGCCCTGCCCTTTTCCTCCCTGGCAGAGACCTTGCAGGCCCAAGCTGAATTCCTGGTGAGCTTGACACGATGCTCTCATAGCTTCTTTCCACTTTTGACCTCACTCACTGCTTCTCAAACTACCTCTGGGTGCTCCCGCTAATCCTGGCTCTCCAGTCTCTATTTCTAGTTTTGACTCCTCCCTTGACTGTCAGACCTTTATTTCCAGCCAATTCATGGATATTTCTACCACTGTCTTCCAGTAACACCCCATATGTGTGTGTGTGTGTGTGTGTGTGTGTGTGTATGTATATGTATATATGTATATATATTCACTTGAGTCACAATCCTGTCCCTGGGCTTTCCTCATGCCTCATAAATTCCCAACAAGTGCCAGGACATCACCACCCTCATGCTGACCAGCCCTTTGGGTCCTCCATGCCTCCTCCACACACCCAAGATTCACTTGGAGATCTGTGCCTCCCGCCTCTGCTCTTTACTCGCCACTTTCTGGCACTGCAATTGCAGCTCCTTTTGTCTGGGGAGTGTCACTGTGGCAGCCTTGTGCCTGTTGTTGCATCTCGTCCCAACAGATCCAGCTTTGGCTTGTACCGTAACTTCCTAACGGAGCTCTGAGGCTTGGTACTCAAAGCCTAAGTCAGAGGCTGCATCCTTGACAAGCCTCCCACTACTGGCTGCAGAACTTCTCATATTTCTCATACTTAGCCCATAATGGATGGTCTCTGTACTTTTACAGATGCTGTTCTGGGATGTTTTTAAGGTCTCAGTTTTTAATGTCCAGACCCGTTTTGGCTTTAAAAACCACCACTGTCATGATTCCTAGACCTCAAATGCAATTGAGGCCCCCCTGCCCCGCTGACTTGTCTCTGTTGTTTTCATCTGTCTCCAGGAGTTTGTGTGGCTTTTGATCTTCTCAACCAGAGGACCTCTGGGAGGGGAGCCCCATCTGATGCCTCAGTATCTCCCAGAGCACCTTGAGCTTCAGTGCCAAGCAGGGCAAGTACCCACTAATTACCAAGTGCACAGCTCAGACCACTTGCCCACCATTCTGACTTCTGCAGGGACGATGAGAAAAGCTAAGAAGGTGAATTCTTCACCTGTGAATTTTAAGAGCTCACTGGGGAGATCACGCTAATATGATACTAATCAGTAGAAAACAGTAGCAGATATAAGCAGGATCACTGAAGAAATATATCATGCAATTCTAAGAAATCAGAAGATTGGCTGCATTTTTAATGAGAATAAATTGGATCTTAGTAATAAGTTTACTTTGGGCAATTAAGAATGAGCATGCCTTGGGAAGCAATTATCGGGATATGCAGTACAGTAGTGAGAGGAAGTGCAATTTGTTCACAATACTGTAAGTATACCTGCCATGGTAGGTATGGAAAGAACACGGGAAGAAGAAGCCCAACGTCCTGCTGATGCCAGAACATGGCTTAAGTGCCCCTCAGCATCACTCCCTTTAATCCAGACAACAGCCTTATAAAGTAGAGAGTGTCATCTTCAATTTTAGATGTAAGGGTGAGACTTGTGGGGATTAAATAACTGACCGTGGTTTACAGGATTAGATGGCAAAGCTGGCTTCCATCTCGCCATGATGTCTCCTCTCAAGCAAAGAAGGAATGTTCTAGGGCATTTTCTTCAGGAAAGAGGACTTGCTGTATTTATGAAGAGTTCTAGCTGTAAATTCCCAAGTACATCCTGGAATATATCTATAGGCCTTAACACACATTAGCTGACTCTGAATGCTAGTCTGTCCACCTAGAGACAGAAGCAAGAAGGCTCAGAGCCAGAGGCATGCTGTGGGGAAGAATGAATGCTAAAGAGGGCAGTGAGCAGAACCGGGCAGTGTCTCCAGATGAAAAGGAAGAACAGAGAAGGGCCACTTACTCAAGAGTCTGTATTAATATCCCTGGCTCAGTCTACTTTGGGTACAAAGAAAGATAATCCAACTAATCATAGCTTCATAATAATGAATACCCATCCTTAGACATGGAGAAATGATGAAGGAAACATACTTGGTCTCATTGGCACATCGGATCTTGCAGCCATTTTTGGGTATCACCAATCCCAGGTGCATTCGGAGTCTGCAGTTGGTGGGTCCTGTGTGTGGCCACACATGTGTTCCAGGGTGCATGATGGAATATTTGATCTGCATGGAAGACACGACACTCATTTAGCATTTTATGAAGGTGTGGAGGAAGTGCTAAATTAAAATGACAGTACAAAATTACTGTCAGTTTGGATTATAGCCTTTGTGAGAATCAAGATTTATACACACATCTTGTTCTTTCTGAAAGAACTAAAAATAAGCACTCAAATTCTGCACAGAGTGATAAACACTGAATATTTTCTACTCTTGATTATGACACCAGCAACATGAAATTATGTTTCATTGAAAAGCGAGTAAAAAAAGAAGAGACGTTCATTAGGACAAAGGTAATAACCATTTACATATAAAGGTCAGATGTCCCTCATTCCCAACAAACGTGTCTCCCCTAGTACTGAAAACACTCTTGGTACCTGTCCTCTTCTGCATCCTGTCGTCTCAGGGAACTTTTCCAGTAAAGTGCAGGTTTTAGGAGCTCCTTTACAGGCATTTTCATTTTTCCTTCCTGGAACAATGAATGACAAAAACTATTGTTAGAAACAAGTCTCAGGTGGGGCACTACTGGCATGTACTTATAATCCAGCTCTGAAGATTGATTCAGGATCATGGAAGCCCAGGAACTGGAGACCAGCTTGAGCAACAGCACAACATAGATTCCAGCTGGCAATAAACAAGCACACAAACAAGTCACAGTAAGGCTAACCTCATCTCATTTGGGCCATATATACAGTTTTTCTTACTGTAGGAATGAGGAGGCCAGAAAAATGGTAAAAGACAAAGTATCTTCCTCTAACAGTCAGTGACTGGCAGACCAAGGACCTGAGTTCTTCATCAGTGTTGGACAGTTAAACTAAGGATATTTAACAGGCAGGGTACATGTTAAATACTTAATGTGGCAGTTGGAATAAAGGTCCCTCTCAAAGGTGTCCGAACACTAACCCCAGGATCCTATGAATATGCTACATTATGTGGGAAGAAGGAATTAAGATTGCAGGTGGCACAGGGATTTCTAGTGAGCTGAACCTAAAACAAGGAGATCACCCTGCTTCACTGAGTGGGCTCAGTGTAATCACAGGGAGCATGGATGTGGGGAGAGGAGGAGGAAGGTGCAGATTAGTACAGAGCAAGCAGGACCTACTGACCACTGCTGGCTCTGAAGATGGAAAAGGAACATGAGCCAAGAAATATGGAGAGCCTCTAGGACCAAGAGCCTCTAGGGGCTACAGCCTCCTAAACAGTAGCACTTTGATTTTAGACCAGTGAGATATATTAGAGACTTTTGACTCTTAGAACTGTAAAATAATTAATGAGCACAGATTTGAGTCACTGAGTTTTTTTGTTTGTTTGTTTGTTTGTTTTTTTGCTTTTTTGGAGACAGGGTCTCGCTTTGTAGTTCAGGCTGGCCCTGAGCTCACTATGGTGCCCAGGCAAGCCGCCGCGAACTCAGCAGTCCTCCTGTCTCTGCCTCCCGAGTGCTGGGATTACAGGTGTGAGCCACCACGCCCGGCATTGTGGTATGCGGTATGCGGTTACGGAGGATCAAACTCAGGTCCTTGCACTTGCAAGGCAGGCGCCAGAACCACTGAGCTAACCCTCCGGCCCAAGTCACTGAGTTTTTGGAAATTTGGTAGTCACAGGAAATCATAAACCCCTAAGGAAGGAAAATATCTTCTATGATATATCTAACCTAAAATGTATTTCTAGGATTATATCAGAGTGTTACAAAACACTACTTTTAATTGGAATTTAATGTATTCTCAATGTCATCCATTAAGCTCTGATAAAGAATCATATTTAATTGAAAAGGAGGACAAACAGGTTTTGGAGAGATGATGTTTTCTATGAGTTATTCTATTGAGGATACAGATTCTGGGACATAATTGTAAACATCCTGGATGATGCAAATTTCTTCACATTCTATAAAATTACTGTTTACTGGGGAGAATATGTGCCCAGAATTTATGCAACACCCTATGCTCTCATGGAGGAGTAAAACAATGGACACTTTAAAAGACAGAAACACTTTAATTTCCTATTCAAAATTCTCACAAAGGACTGGTACATCTACAGCTGAGTATATTAATGCTAGTTGTGTACAAGATCATGCAGTGAGAATAAAATAAGAGTTACAAGGATGGAATTTAAAGGTATTTGCTTCAACCAAGTGGGCTTCGGTATGCTAGAAAAATCATAAATCTATATTAGCCTTCACTAAGCAACCTTTTCTTGCCTTTTAACCAATTAAAATGTTACTTCTTTTAGTTGTGATGGAGTATTTCAAGTGAACTGAAGGATAAGTGTCAGTTTGGACAGATACTATACAAGTGTATTAGCCACCACATGTTGAAATTCTAGTCTTCTGGGTTTTCCAGGGGACACCTCGGCAAGAGTCCATGATTCTGGATTCTATGCTCTGCAGGCAGTGGCTGAGTGAAGCTTGGCAGCTGAAGAAGCAATGAGAGCCCTCTGGACGTCTCATGAGCACAGTGGTAAGGGCTGAGCAACACTATGAGAACAAGAATGCCTACGTGAATGAATGAGAGGGAATAAAGGACAACTAAATGGCTTACTGGTAGGATTTCTACTTGTTCGGGATTGGACCTGAGGCACTTTCAACACAGGTTAAGCATCTCTCATTTAAAAAATCCCAAATCTAAAACTTGATGAAAATCAATACAATGCCCAAAAAGTTTTTAAATTGTGAACCAGGCTTTTGGATTGCAGATGCTCTACTGGTAAAGGCTACACAAATATTCCATAATCTGAAAAATAAAAAGAAAAAATATAAAACCTTTGAAATTTGAAACACTTCTTGTCTCAAGCACTTGAAAATATGAATGCTTGACTTGTGCTCTTTCTGTGAAGTGCAGATTCCCTCTAGCAAAAGTGCTGTGCAGTGGTAGATGCATTGGTGGTTTCATGTATTCACACATGGTGGGAGTGGGTCCATGCAAGACAGCAACACTTTGCCACGGCTCGACATGGGCCTGGAGCAGCTCTGCACGCTGAGCACCTGAGGACTTCAGTATGTAGAGAGAGAGGCATCCATTGTATTTTACAGGAGAGGAACTGACACACAGGAAAAGTCACACAATAACTGTCAGAATAGACAACTGGAAATTCCCATCCAGCCATGCTGGACCCAGGGACCATGCTGCTGGCCAAGACCTGGAAACACTTTTTTCCATTGCTGTTACAGTCACATAATGTGCTGTTGCTAGGAAACAGAAAAGTAGTAGCTCTGTCATATCTTGGAAAACTGTGTCAGACCTTCCACTGAGTGCTCACTGACACTAGTAACAACCCAATATTGTGGTACTATTTTCATTTCATTTTTAAAATAAAAAATTTTTTAAAAACTTCAGATGAGGTAATTGAAGCTTCAAGATATTCTCACACTTTCTAGATGACAAGAATGAACCTAGGACTATGGCCTAAGGTTGTGGCCTCCAGGCTCTATAAAATCTAATGTTATTGCATTTTGGATTAGTAGGCAGCTGCCCAGAAGCACATCAACTAACTCAATATATCTGAGAAAGAAACGCACAGCATGTGAAACTCAGGGGCTTTGTTGTTGTTTTATCATTTTACACCAAACTTAAGTTTCAGGAAGTAGCACACTTTGTTTCTTTGGGGAATTGTTCTGGAAAGAGATCCTAACAACCAATGAAGACATGAAAGAATCACTTGAATATGTCATTCATATGTAAATACACTTTATGAGGGATGTTCCTGGAACTATGAATTTGTGGCATATTTTTCTTAATTTCAAGGCCCCACTGTTGGGAGTCAATAAAGTCCATTTTATGCAACTCTGATCATTGATACTGGCTGCCTGGAACAATAGTTTTGAAAGGAATCAGAGGTTTATTTTGGATTGATCCAGAAAGGACAGAGGGTCAGTGAGCACCATTTTCAATGGGCTCCAGAAGAGAAAATGTCTGCACATGTGTGGCATGTTTCCAAACTGGATATTTTAGTCCTGAGTGACAATTATTAAAATGTGATCAAAACAGAGGTTCCATAATACATACATGATTTTTTTTCAGTGTTGGGGATTGAAGCTAGGGTCTTGTGCATGCTAGTACTCTTTCCAACAAACTGTGTCCCCTGACCTTGAACACAGCAGCTTAAAAACATATCTGCAAAGAAAAATAAATGTATATTTGCTGATTCTTTTTTCTTCAACTCTAAAAACCTGGTCATTCAGAGAAGAATTGATGTGGATCAGCATCAGCTGTTCCACTCAGAGCTGTAGTCTGCTCAGGCAGCCCTAATGAAATACCACTGACTGGGTGGCTGATGCAACAGAAATTTGTGTCCTCACACTTCCAGGCATTGGACTACAGGACTTGATTTCTTCTAAGGCCTCTCTTTCCTTCCATGGCCTTTTCCTGTGTCAGCAGGTTCCTAGTTTCTTTTTGTTTTCTATTATGGGGAATAGCCCTATCATAGATGATCTCATTTATCTCTTTCACCCTATCTGTAACACTGTCCCACTGGGAGTTAGAAATTCAACACATGAGCTTTTACAGGAACACAGTTCAGACCATCGTATAAACCTATTATAATTATTCTTCCCATTTGGATTATAATAAAACTTCCAGTCACAGCTTGATGGCTGTAACTTTTTTAAAAAGTGCAAGCTCGACAGCAGCACTTTTTAAAAAAAAATTTTAACTTTTATCTTTCGATTAGACAACCTTTAAGTCTTCACTAAGCCAGGTACTCATGGTCCCTTTGGATTGCTCCATATGGCTAAGCATACCACCCTACTGTTTCCCAGCCTGAGTCTACTTCCGGTCATTTCATGACAGGACCCCTTCTTGTCTATTTTTGAATCACCTGAGATAACATCTACATTAACATCTGAGACACCTACCTTAACAATCCTGAGATAACATCTACCTTAACAATCCTGTCTTGTTTCTAGGCAAGATGTTATGATCCCAAATAAATAACCTAATGATGCATCTCAAGGTGTCAAAAAAATACAAACAAACAACAAGAAAAATACAGATCTAAAACTAATAGAAAAATTATGAAGATCAGAGTGGAGATTAAGGGAATTTAAAGTAAAAAATTAATGAAAGGATCAAATGAAGCAAAGAGTTGGTTTTCTGAAGGAATGTGAAAGGGATCTAAAAATAGAGAGGGGCTGAAGAGAGAAGAGCAGAAGGCAAGTAAAAAGGACCAAGATGTGATATGTATGTGGACCAGTTTCCCCAGGATGAATGCACTTACTATGCATGGCAAACATAATCTAAACAAATAGGGGAAATTACTTTTTACACTATTGACTTGTTTCCAGAAAATAGTTACTGA
>PVIC010048503.1:0-13491 GCA_004025085.1 Thryonomys swinderianus | reverse complement strand
CTTTACATATCATAAAAACCTAGCTCTTCTAGTACGTAATTCAATGGATTTTTAAAAATTAAATTTATAGGGTTATACAGCCATCATCATAATTCAGTTTTGGACTGTTCCAAGCTTCCCTTGTTGCACTTTACCGTTAATCTCTGGTTTTGACTCCAGTGCTATACAAGTTGCCTTTCTGTTACATTTGCCTTTTTTGGACATTCATGGACTCATACAGAATGTGGGGTTTTTTTGAGTCTGTTTTCTTAGCATAATATTTTGAGGATTCACCCATGTTAGAGCATATGTCAATACTTTCTTCCTTTTTGTTGTTAAGTGGTGTTCCATTGTAGGGATATACCACATTTTACTTGTCCATTTATCTGGCAAGCAGCTATAGGCATTAAAAACATGCAGGGGTGGGCCGGAGGGTTAGCTCAGTGGTTCCGGCGCCTGCCTCGCAAGCGCAAGGACCTGAGTTCAATCCCTGGTTACCACATATAATGCTGGGCGTGGTGGCTCACGCCTGTCATCCCAGCACTCGGGAGGCAGAGACGGGAGGATTGCTGAGTTCGCGGCGGCTTGCCTGGGCACCATAGTGAGCTCAGGGCCAGCCTGAACTACAAAGCGAGACCCTGTCTCCAAAAAAAGCAAAAAAACAAACAAACAAACAAACAAAAAAAAACAAAACATGCAGGGGTGGGCTGGAGATTTAGCTCAGTGGTTCTGGTGCATGCTTTGCAAGCGCAAGGTCCTGAGTTTGATCCCGGTAACCACATATAATGCTGGGTGTGGTGACTCATGCCCACTAGCCATCGATACCACATACCACAGTGATGGGCATGGTGGCTCACGCCTGTAAGCCTGTAATCCCAGCACTCGGGAGGCAGAGGCAGGAGGATTGCTGAGTTCAGGGCTTGCCTGGTCTACATAGTGAGTTGAGGGCCAGCCTGAACTACAAAGTGAGACCCTGTCTCAAAAAAAACCCAAAAAAACATGCAGGGGTTTTGTTGACTGTTGCTTTTTAAAAAACTAAAACGGCCACTGTAATTAGTGCCCTGCTTAATTAAAAACATGTCCTTAATTCACTGACTGGGAAGGAACGTTGGATGTGGTAACATACCACAGAGGTAGCCAGGCTACATTGTGAGGCCGAGCCACATTTAGCAGAGCACATTCTGACATGTGGGAAGGACTTCACTGAGAAAATAAAGAGCTGCATGCAAGCAGGTGCTAGGAAGCACCAGAAACCTAGGGCAGTGGAGAGAACCTGTGGCTCCTGTGCTTCAGCAGGCTGTTCATAGCACTTAAAGCTCTAAAAGATTGTCCATCACTGCCTTAGGCTGACATGGCTAGTGGGTAGGTGTATGCACTGGGACGAGTATGTCTTCCTGACTCCCTGCTTTTAGCTGTCTTGGGTTTCAGGTAGAAATTATGTAAGATCCTCTCAGATGCTTCTCTTACTAAAATGTACAAGTGTGTACACTGACTTCTTTGAGTGGTGGCAGTATTTTGGTCACATTCTCCATAGTGCAGCAGAAGTGCACGACAGGAGACAGCTGTCCCACCCTGTAAATTCATCATTAACATAGAGGGTGGCACGTGCTGTCGCAGAAAGAGGCTCAGAATGAGGAAGCACTCAGGAAGGCTTCCTGGAGGAGGCAGCGCTTGAGAAGTATTGAATGACCAGTAGACACAAGCCCAGATCTGACACAGAGGTAAAGAGGGAGACAACAGGGAGTTCGTCACGTGGAGTGGCTGTCAACCAGCAGGTGGTGAGATGAGCTAATTACAGGGCTAGTGCTCATGTGGGTGTTTTCTGTCAGGTTAGTTGTAACCTATGTGCATCCGAAGGCGGTACTGATGATGTAACCTAAACCTGGGGACTGGATTTATGATGCCTGCCTGCATTCCATTCCCCTTAGGGGCCAGGTTGGGCTGGGCAGTTACCAACCTGTGCCAGAGCTTGTTAAATTGATCGCTGTATTTTCAGACTTTCTTTTAAAAGTAGAGGCTTTGGTTATCTTTAGAGAAGTCTAAATATAGTCCATGCGACCCCCGCCTTCCCCCTTTTCGGGTAGGTCCTGCACCACACCACTTTTAGTTACTGTAGGATTTAGATAATTTTGGTGGATGCTGCAGCTTTCACAAACCTCTCATATACATGCCAATTTGGATATTTGGAGACACTAGAAAATGAATATCTAATACTTAAGAGTGACATCTGCCTGGCAGAGGGTTGTTTAAAGGTAGGGCTATTTTGGGACCCATGGTTCAAGGTTAGCCACCTATTTACCTACCCACAGGAGCAGCATTTGTGGAGCACATGCACTACACTGGGTTCCATGCTAATACAGGGGTCCAGGAAAGAAGACAAGCCAAGAGGTAGAAACCAGATAATGCAGCTGAGGCAGAGTGTGAGAGTATGAGGCAGAGTATGGCTTCCTCGTGGTGGGCCAGTTATGATCACTTGGCAGTGGTAGCCTAGGATGCTGGATTAGGGTGCCACAGCACAGGGACACAGTGAAGGTCCCTTAAGTGTCTTTAAACCTTAGTTTCTTCAAGTATGAAATGGAGATAATAGTACCTGCCTCACCTATATCATAATTCTTATGGGAGGAGCTAGTGAAATAATGGGTATGAGAATGTTGACTACCAACAGAGTGATGAACAACTGGAACATTATTATTGCAGGTGTGGTGGGTGGAGCAGGAAATCCTTGTAGTTGGGCAAAGCTGAGCCAGGTGGTAGTGGCCTCAAGGCCTTAGCACCGGGCCCACTGTTCTTCTGCTAGTTTTTGTCATATCCAGGTCATAACTCCAAAGCTGCTTCTGCTTAGGCCTCAGAATCAAAGTCTGACCTTGCCCTCTATCCGCTTAATAGCCATCTACTGTGAAGTCTTACTGTTTTCTCTGAAGTCTTCATGAATCAAAATGGTCTGGTTAGCTTTGTTGTGCATCACCCTCTGCTAGAACAGTGCAAAGGTGCTAAGGTGGAGACTGTCCCAGTCCTACTCCTATGCCAGTGTTCAGGTCAGTGCTAGACACATGGGTGATACTCTTCACATTGGTTATATGAGTGAATGGAGGGCTCTAGAGCCCCAAGACCCAGTCAGGCCGAGGCCCAGAAACACTGGCAGGACTGCTAAGATTGAGTGTAGTTGCTGTGACTTCATCTCTCTGTAGACATATTCCCAAATCTCCCATTTCTTTGGTTATTAAGAAATAAATTAAATGTTCAGTAACTATAACTTAATTGAAAACTCTAGAATTGAGTGCATGATGTAATCTCTTATACAAAGAATAAGAATCAGAGTTCGTGTGTGTGTGTGTGTGTGTGTTGGGGGGTGGTGGTAGTAAGTAATAGGCCATGAAATTACACAGTGTTTCCAATTTGGCAGGCTGGTGGATTCAGTTTCTGGAATGTAATGTTGTTCTTAGAACTACATGTGATATGATTAGATTTGAAACTTGTGAATTGGAAACAATTAATACCCAACCCCTCCCCACATCAAACTGATTTGCTTTAAATTGGCCTTTCTTCTCCTGTTGGCTGGCACCAATTCCTTTTCCTGGAATTTCTCTGTTGTGGTCCGCTACAGTACTGTAGGAGTCCAATGAATATGGTGAGACTGTGCTGAGCGCTCTTCCCTGACCTGTGTGGGATGAATATAAGTGGAACGGGCTGTGGAGTGGCCCAGGACAGTTATGAAGGCAGTTATGGATGCAGATCCAGGCATCTCTTGGGTGTCTTCACACTGAGCCTTACACTTGGTGACTGCTTGGCTCTCTGGAGATGCTGGGGTACCTCTCCTTTCAACTTCCTTCACTGTATGGGCTGATAAGTCACTGTTTTTCTTTCAGGGTGACCTGTCTGTGTGCTCAATTTGAAGCTGTCCTGCAGCATGGCTTGAAGAGGAGTCGAGGATTAGCACTCACAGCAGCAGCCATCAAACAGGCAGCCGGGTTTGCCAGCAAAACTGAGACAGGTACTTCTCTGTCTTCTGTGGTTCACAAAAGCTTAGCTTCTCTCTGGTTCTGTTTGTTTGTCTTTTATTGCACGTGGGGGAGTCATTGTGCATGCCTGTGTAGGAATCTATGCCTTATTGGTAGGTTGGAAAAATAATGGTGACGGGCTGGAGATTTAGCTCAGTGGTTCCAGAGCCTGCCTTGCAAGCGCAAGGTCCTGAGTTCGATCCCGGTAACCACATATGATGCTGGGCGTGGTGACTCACGCCCACCAGCAATCAATACCACATACCACAGTGCTGGGGCATGGTGACTCACGCCTGTCATCCCAGCACTCGGAGGCAGAGACAAGAGGATTGCTGAGTTCAAGGCTTGCCTGGGCTACATAGTAAGCTCAGGGCCAGCCTGAACTACAAAGTGAGACCCTGTCTCAAAAAAAAAAAAAAAAATAATGGTGGTGTCTGGGATCTTAATTTAAGTAAAGTCATCCTTTGTGCAGACTTCTCAGAGCCACATGCCACCCATTTCAGGGTTTGGGAGCCTGCAGCCAGCATGTTTAGTTCACCTAAGTGGCATGGCAGTTTTCAGGAAATAATGGGGATAGTGTGATGTTTTATAATTATGTGACTTCAATGGCAGTCTCACTCTTCTCTGAGCTTTGATTTCTGCTGTCATCTATTTTAATGCTATTCAAACATCTGAGTGATAGAGATAATAATAGTAATTATGCCACTGATATTATTGTGTCACTAATAACAGCTGTTAATACTTGGTATTTATTGCCTGCTTGGCCTTTGGTAGTCCTTGATGTGTGTCAACTTGTTCAGTTCTTCTGTCAACCCCTGGAGTAGTAGGGACTTTCATTCTCTCCATAGTGGGGATGGAGAAACTGTTGCCAGTGGTTTGCTCTGGATCGGGCCCGAGCAGTAAATCATGTCATATAAAAATGGCCTGTGGTCTCCTCCCACATTGAAAAGGGCATGTTTTTTTCTCATCCTGCAGTGGTTGCTGCCCTGACTTCTTGACTATTTTTTGTCCTTAGGCTGGTATTAGTGTTACTGCTGAGGAAAATGTGTTATCCTTTGCTGGTTTTCCTTTCACAGCAAAAAGGTCAGAGCTAGGATGTTGCATGGAGATGTCTGTGGAAATCCTAACTGAATCCATAGCTGTCTTCTCCCTTGGGTTGCTGTGTCTCCTTTCTCTTCTCTCAGCCCTTCAGCAAATGTTGGATTCCTGATCTTGCCTTAGTAGCTGCTTGTTTTCAGTAATGAATGTGGTTCTTGTTGAGGTGAAGAGATGTCTTCGAGGGGGAGTCCTGTTACCACTGGATTTTCTTTGGGGCTCTTAAGTCCCCTTCATGCAAAGCCAGGGAGAGGGGACATCATTGCAGAGAAATGCCAGCACCAGGTGGCTCAGTCTTTATAGAAATCACTGCCAGTGGCCTCAGTGCCATTGTTAAGGGTCTGGTGGTAAGGCTCCTTGGCTTGCTGGGTCCACGTCTTCCTTCTCCGGGAGTTAGATACGCTGAAGGAACTCAAGTAGAGTAAGCTGTGAGGCTCTTGTCTGATTCTGCATGGGGACACTGAATATGGCAGAGGCAACCCTGGCTTTGGAGAGAGACTGTGAGACAGTTTCCCTCTGAGCCTTACCTTTTCACCTGCTATCTTGTCTCTCTGAGGTTTTTCAGGAGACTCAGTGAGAACCTCACTTGAAACACCTGCTAAATGTTTAACCAGTTGCTCTCCTCTCCTTGGTGCCCTTTAGCATTTTAACCTTCCTCTTAGATCATCCCCTTCAGGACTCTGACCATTTGCCCCAGAGGAATGATTCTTTCTGTTTCCATTCAGACCAGAGTCCTGATGTCTTTGTTACTGATGGTCAGGGGAACACCAAGATCTCTACCAGTTGGATTCTTGCCACCTGTTCAGTCTTAGCACGAGTCCTCCACCTGCACCTCAAAGACAGGATGCGTGCACAGAGGCTCTGGCTGTTTCCTGCTGATGAGGAGGTGCTGGGCAGTCTGTGCCAGTAAGAAGAAGGGAACACACCAAACTGCCTTAGCCACTGGTTGGCTTCCAGAGGCTTTGTGTCATTTTTGCCAGCATCTTTTCAGCTATCAGGTGATGCTTGGCTGAGTAAGGCCTCTTTCCTTCTAGTGCAGTGATGGTGAACACATTGCACCTGTGCCACAGTGGTCATGCAGGGTCCTCTCTGGAATGGTGACATGGTTGTATGAACTGCTAAACCTAAACCAGTACTCCGGTTTAATTGCACTGTTGGCACTTGGAATAAATAAGTGGGCTGCTGTGTGGAACCTCAATCTCTAAAAGGTTTACTATTGTTTTTTTTGTGAGTGATTAAAATCCTTACGGGGTGTGGGGAGGGTGTGTGGTTTTTTAACTGCTGTGAATTAAGAATGGTCAGATCAGTGGCTTCCAGCAGGTGTTCTTAAAACTGTTGGAATGACCTACTTGGACTAAATGAAGAAAAGGTATTTGAAGAAGATTGATGAAAATGATCCTTACAGCCTTCCTTTGTCCTGCAGGCCGAAGGGTTGGGCACTTTATGGTCTGGCCCTGGAGGGGCCAAATACCTGCTCAGTGATTTGTCACACATGAATTTTCTGGGACATCATTTCTCTGAGCTTCAGTTCCCTCAGTTGCAAAATAAGGTCATATCAGGACCTGCCTTGTGAGGTGGTCAGGTCTTGCTGAGAAAGCTGCCGCGGTGTCTAGGCACAGAGCTGCGCACAGTGAGGTCACGTGATGACCTGGCAACAAATTTGCAGGGTAGGCAATGGTCTCGAGTTTTTGTTTGATGATGAAATTGTGGCTCAATTAGTTAATAATTTGCCCACATTCCCACAGCTGGTAGAGGCAGAGGTGAGGATTCTAATCCAAGTCAGACTGACTTCAAATTCCTGAATCTTCTACCCCTTCAACTTCTGTGGCTGCAGGCTGATGCTGATTATTAGGCCTCTGGACTGCTCTAGCTCACTAAATCCACAATGACAGGAGAGAAAAAGTAATGGTAGATTAAGCCAGGTTACCATTGTATTAGTTCCATCCACAGCCTTTTAAAGAGAGAAAAGCTGAACCTCAGAGTAATGATACTGGCAAAAATCATGGTGAAGTAGATGATGCTGAGTGCTGTCGGGCATGATGGCTTGTGACCCTCGGGGCTGAGTTCACAGAAGACTGAGTTTAGGAAATGGTGCCCTCGGACTGTGCCTAAAGTCTTCTTTTAGATGTCAGCATTTAAAAATTGTGGCATGGGCCGGAGGGTTAGCTCAGTGGTTCCGGCGCCTGCCTTGCAAGCGCAAGGTCCTGAGTTCGATCCCCGGTGACCACATATAATGCTGGGCGTGGAGACTCACGCCCACCAACAATCAACACTGCATACCACAATGCCGGACATGGTGGCTCACGCCTGTAATCCCAGCACTCGGGAGGCAGAGACAAAAGGATTGCTGAGTTCGCGGTGGCTTGCCTGGGCACCATAGTGAGCTCAGGGCCAGCCTGAACTACAAAGCGAGACCCTGTCTCAAAAAGCAAAAAAAAAAAAAAAATTGTGGCATTTGATAATGTGGGTTCCAGCTTCTTCTTTTTTTAAGTTTTATTTTATTATTTTTTTCTTGTCACATAAAGTTTATTGGTACATTTTATATACATATTATGATCACAGTCGATATTGAGAATTTGTACCAGTACATGAATGACTTAATTACCTTCCCCCCTTATGTTAAACTGCATTCTGTAACTGGCCACATTTGCATTGGAGACTTTGGTTGGAGCAGAATACCACCTGCTCCTATAGCTGGGGCAAATGTGCTCTTGTTCACCACAGTCTCCCCCTCTCCTTGTTACATCTGCAAATGAGATAGTGTTGGTTGTCCTTTATTGTTGCACAGTGCTCTATTTTTCTTATTGTTTGACTCAAGGAAAATACTTCTTGTTCCTGCATCTTTATATTTTACTTTGGCCCTTTTGGGTCATGATCAGAATAAAGGGACCATTTAAATTTATAATAACTCAGTTTATGGGAGTCCCACTGTCACCTTTGCCTGTGGTGCTCAAGGAGGGCAGTGATGTTTGGTTTTAACCTAAAATTTGATAAATATGTAGGGACCAGTAAATACACAGATCTCTAGTATGCAGTTTGGTGTGTTATATTCATTGCACTCATGTTGCTATTTACGATCAAGGAATAGAATATGACGAAGAACCCAGAAGCCCCTCATACCTTTCCTTGTTACTTTGCCCAATTATTCTCCAAAGGTAACTGCTGCTCTGGCTTCTTCCATCATGGATTGGTTTTGTCTGACTTTGAATTTAAGTTACCATATTCTCATTTGTGTCTGTTTTCTGTTACTCAGCACTGTTTTGTGAGATTCTATATTGTGGAATACTAGCACATCATTTGCCTTCATTTATGATGAGCGTTTTACAGTTCATTTATCTACTTAATTAATAACATCTGAGCCATGTCCAATTTGGAGCTGTTATAAATAAGGCTTATTAGGATTGTTTTTGTACATGTGTGTGGGTGAAGATATGTACATGTTTTATGTAGATGTGGGAATGAAATTCATGCTCAGAGGGTTCACATATCCTAAGCGTCAGCCGTGGTCATACTTTTCAGGCTTGTGCCAAAGCTGTGACGGATGGGCCCATATCCCTGTCATCTTAATATTGTCTTGAAGGGTGTGTATTATTTCTTTGTGGTTTTGTCATTTCCTGATGACTCAAGCTGTTTATTCCCAGGTTTTATGCTTATTTGCCATTCAGATACTCTCTTTTGTGAAGTACTTTCTAAATATTTCTAAAATATTTTGCCTCTTAAAAAAAAAACTGATTTGTAGGACTTTGTGTATTCCAGACACAAGTCTTTCCTTTCTGTAAGCACTGCAAATGTCTTTTCTCACTCTAGTTTACCTTTCATTCTCTTAATAGTTGTTAGTGACCAGACAGACTTCATTTTAATAGTGTAGTTTTATCTGTTATCTTACTGATCCAGGTTTTTTGACCCATTGCAGAAGTCTTTGCTTATTTCAAAGTCATGAATTTATATAGTGGTTTTCTAGTTGTCATACCTGGGATTTATTGTTGTAGAGGGCATGTGAGAAGACTAGGTTTTTTTTCCTTCCCATATAGATACTAATTGAGTTAACACTATTTATTGACTATTGTTTCTTAGGTACCCAGATATATCACTTTGGTTTTAAATCAGGTGTCCATATATTTTTAAATATTT
Organism: Thryonomys swinderianus; assembly: GCA_004025085.1. Lineage (NCBI taxonomy): Eukaryota > Metazoa > Chordata > Mammalia > Rodentia > Thryonomyidae > Thryonomys > Thryonomys swinderianus. Next base: position 4,288 of record PVIC010048503.1, on the reverse strand, counting down.
CTAGGCTTTGTATTATATTCTGTTAGTTTACTTCTGCCAGTATCACCTTGTCTTAACTACTTTATTTTTATTATATATATTATATAATATGTATTATATATAAAATCAGGACTAAGAAAAGATCCCCATATTCTTGATTTCAAAAGAAAACATTTATCTAATTAGGACAATTCCATTCTATAATTCACTGCTAAGAATTTTTATCATAACCAGGAGTTGGAATTTATCTAATACTTTTTTATTTGCATCTGTTGAGGTCAACTTCTGTGTGTTAAATCATTGTTATATTTCTAGAATAAGCCCAACTAGGTAATGACATGAATTTTAGATTTGATTTTAAGGTTTTTGCATCTATGTTTATGGAATAGGTTAACATGTTACTTTATTTTATTATAATTTCCTTGTTCTAATCCAAAGTCAAGGTTATTCATTCTTTTTTTTTGAGACAGGGTCTCGCTTTGTAGTTCAGGCTGGCCCTCAGCTCACTATGTAGCCCAGGCAAGCCTCAAACTCAGCAATCCTCCTGTCTCTGCCTCCAGAGTGCTGGGATTACAGGCGTGAGCCACCACGCCCCGGCACTGTGGTATGTGGTATTGATGGCTGGTGGGTGTGAGTCACCACGCCCAGCATTATATGTGGTTACTGGGGATAGAACTCAGGCCCTTGGGCTTGTGAGGCAGGCTCTGGAACCACTGAGCTAAATCTCTGGCCCAGGTTATTCATTCTTCATAAAATAAGTTGGGAAGTGTTTCATTTTCTATTTGTAGATGAGTTCATATGCAGATGACATTTTTCTTCATCAAGTGGAATATTTTACTGATAAAGATAGAATTGGAGATTCTTTTTAGAAAGATTTCCCAATATAGATTTATTTTCTTTGACAGCTGTATCATGATTCAGATTTTCTATTTCTTCATGTGTGAGTTTTGGTAAATTGTGTTTTATTAAGGACAATATCTATTGTCTTATTTTTTATTTATTTTATTAGTATCATTGCTTTTAAAACTTTATTGGAATGTAATTATTCATAGTATCTATCAATCATCTTAATATAACATGGTTTTTAGGGATGTGGCTCTTTTTTTCCCCAGTACTGGGGATCGAACTTGGGCCCTTGTGCAACCAAGGTTGGCATGGTAACAGTTGAGCAAAATCCCCAGCCCTTGATGTGGCTCTTTTTTTTATTAAAATTTGTCGCTTATTATTTATTGTAAACAACAGAAATTATTTTTTACAGTTACGGGAGCTAGGGCCAGGGATGTAGCTCAGTGGCACCTGGCCTACCTTGCAAGTACAAGGTCCTGAGTTTGATCCCTGGTACCACAAAACAAACAAACAAACGAACAGACACAAAAAACCCTGCAGAAAACAGTTTTGGGAGCCAGAAGGCTGAGATCAGGTACCAGTATGGTCATGGTGATGACCTTTTTCCAGATTGTACGAACACTGACTCCTCGTATCCTGTATTCTCAGTTGATAGAAAAAGAGCTAATCACACTTTTGAATAGATCACTTTATTGGAGTATAATTTACTTTTTTTTTCAGTGCTGGGAATGTATCTTAGGTTTTTCATTGCTGGAACAAGATACTCAATACAGGGCCAGAGGGTTAGCTCAGTGGTTCCGGCGCCTTCCTCGCAAGCGCAAGGTCCTGAGTTCGATCCCCGGTAACCACATACAATGCTGGAGGTGGAGACTCATGCCCACCAGCAATCAACCAGCAATCAGCACCACATACCACAGTGCCGGGCATGGTCGCTCACACCTGTAATCCCAGCACTGGGGAGGTAGAGACAGGAGGATTGCTGAGTTCAAGGCTTGCCTGGGCTACATAGTGAGCTGAGGGCCAGCCTGAACTACAAAGTGAGACCCTGTCTCAAAAAAAAAAAAAAGATACTCAATACAAGTTAAAAGAGGAAAGGTTTATTTAGCTCACAGTTTGTAGAAGTTTCAGTCTGTAGTTGGTTGGCTCCAAAGCAAGGCAGCATGGCAGAGTGGCATCACAGAGAAGGAACAGTCCATGGCATGGAAGACAGGCAGGAAGCACCAAGCCTGTTTTCTTCTTTGCCTTTTTATTCCATGTGGGCTACAAGCCTGTTGGTTGGTGCCATCCTTTCTCAGCAAGTCCTTCACGATGCAACACGAGAAGCATGCTAAACCAACCAGTGGACTAATCCATTATCACACACCAAATTGTTTTCTATAGTACTTCATCGTTTTATGTTCTCCGTGTGTGGAAAATGCACCAGCAGTGCACAGAGGTTTTTAGTTTCTTCATGTCCTTGTTAACACTTTGAGTTTTGTTTTTGTTTTTTTTTAAATAATAGCCATCCTATTATGTATGGGGTAGTGTCTCATTGTGGTTTAATCTATTTTTTTTTTGAAATTTCATGTCTTTGAAAAAGTCCTTTGTGAGCTTCTGACCCAATTGAGTGGACCATGTCCCTCCCATAGTCCTGAGACCCTTTGTCATCCAACCTATGAATGGTGCTGCCTGTTCTCTTGACAGACGGGGTCCATTCTTCTCATGGTAGCTTCAGTTAATTGCAGGTTCCCGGTCATCCACACATTAGAGGCCATGATCTGAGTTTAAAATAGTGATTTTAGGATGTGCTACTCCTTTTCTTGGGAAGCGGAACCCCTGCCCTCTGCTTTCTATCCACATCTTCATAGTCATTTGCAAGCAGATGTACTAATGTACCCCTGCTATAAAATTAGATAGATCGATTTCTGTGATGCTCAGTGGGGATTTTTTTTTTTTTTGCTTTTTGAGACAGGGTCTCACTTTGTAGTTCAGGCTGGCCCTGAGCTCACTATGGTGCCCAGGCAAGCCGCCGCGAACTCAGCAATCCTCTTGTCTCTGCCTCCCGAGTGCTGGGATTACAGGCGTGAGCCACCACGTCCGGCACTTCAGTGGGGATTTTTGAAAGTGGTTGATTGCATTTAGCTCAAAGTAGAGTTTTTATTTTGCTTCATTGAGTCACCTTGGGTAACAATTTCATTTCTGTAGAAAATTAATTTTGAAGGAAGCTACATGTGCCTGAGCACTCATCTTTTAGACTGTGAGGGGAAGTCCACTTCTTTCCCTCCCCTCCCTTTTAATGCTTTCAGTTCCCTCTTGGTGTTTCTCTGTTGTTGTCATGAACTTGCAAATCTACTTCTGGTGTAAGAATGGTGGAAGGATGTCTGTCAGAGGTCCAGAGAAAATACTTCCGAGATGGTTAACAGCTGGTGGAGAGCAGCTGGCCTCAAGGAGAAAGCCAGAAAACAGCGTAGTGTTCTTCACAGGCTGGGTGTACAGACATGGATCATTAGGGAATAGAGATGTCTGCAGTCTTGGGAAGATCTATGATACTTGAGCAAGAGGCATGGGCAAGGGTCTGTGTAAGGGGCACGAAAGTCTCCCAGCATGCTAAGATCTGGTGTGGCTGGACTAATGCTCCTTGGGCAGATGCGACCTATGTTTCAAAGGTGTTTAATCTTTCTGTCCTGTATATGGCTGCTTAGCTTTAGCATCAGTTTTCAGTGTTTATACCATAATTGCCCATCTTGGAAGATCCAGTGATCCTTTACTGTGCTCCTCCTAGAATACAGATACCCCCAGAAGGACATGAACTATAAGTTCTGGAAGTCTTAGTTTCTTTGCTTCTCAATAGATTTCCTATCTAAACAAAGCCAGAAAAGAAGCACAGTACTAATTCGTGCTGTAAAGTAGATGAATCTCAGAAACATTATGCTAAATGTAAGACCCCAGACATTAAAGGGCAGATACTGTATGATTCTGTTTGTGTGAAGTACCTGGACTAGTCAAATTTATTGACAATAAAGTCTGTACTAGAGATAAGGGAGAGGGAAAAATAGGGGAGTTGTTACTTAATTGTTATGAAGTATCTGTTTAGGATGAAGGGCAAGTTCTAGTAGATTGTGGTGAGAATTGGAGAATGCTGTGAGTGGACTTAATGCCACTATTACTTTTATTTTTATTTTTTTGAGACAGGGTCTCTCTATGTAGTTCAGGCTGGCCCTGAGCTCACTATGTAGCCCAGGCAAGCCTCAAACTCAGCAATCCTCCTGTCTCTGCCACCTGAGTGCTGGGATTACAGGCATGAGCCACCATGCCCAGCACTGTGGTATGTGGTATTGATGGCTGGTGGGTGTGAGTCACCACGCCCAGCATTGTATGTGGTTACTGGGATGGAACTCAGGACCCTGCGCTTGCGAGGCAGGTGCCGGAACCACTGGGCTAAATCTCTGGCCCCTCCACTGTTACATTTTTTTTTTTTTTTTTG